>JAPTJF010000115.1:50287-164161 GCA_029339195.1 Micractinium sp. NFX-FRZ | reverse complement strand
GTTCCCGCTATCTGTTCGTGACGAACGAGGCAGGAACGGGGCAGGAACGAAACCCGGAATGGGCGAATTATTCCGACTGTTGAGCAGCAGGTCTTGGCAGTGTCCGCTCTTTTCAATCCTTCTAACATCACATCATCTACAGATTAGCCTCAGCATCTTGACGTGATCGGGCAACCAAACAGAGACCCCCGAATGCAAGGGGGCTCCCATTAGCCCTGGGGGCGTCACTTGGCACAGCACACGGGTGCCATCCTTCTCTGGCCCTTGGCCAACATCATGCAGCCGCCCCCCGCTCTTGCAGCTCTGCCCTGCTTTCCTGTGCCCACCACCGCATGCTGCGTGCAGCGTGGCACAGGCTTCTGCGCTCGCTGCGTGTGGTGAGGTACCGAGTCCTGTGCTGTACCAGGATGTTACAGGGGCGTGGCATCGGGTGGGCCCAAGCGTGGCGGCTGCAGCGGCGGGCGCCTGCAAGCGCCGCGTGCGTGCGTGTGGCGCCTGGGTGGTGCACTGAAAAATTAGAGGCATGAATGAAAAGGGTACAGAAGATTTGAAGGGGGTGGGAGTTACAACCCGGTCTGCAGGGGGGCTGGGGTGCAGACCGGGAGCAGGAGACGCGCTGGGAGGGAGGCCCAGGGCAGCAGGGAGAACGAGGGGGCTGCGGAAGGCACCCGGGATTTGAGCGCTAACCCAACTGGACAGGCGCAGAGCAGGCAGAGCGGGCTGGGGGCCGTGCAACTGGCAGGCGGTGGCTGCTGCTTCAAGCTACAGGCGCCGCCGTGTGGAGGCACGCTTGGCATATGGCTTATTCCACCCGTCTGAGCGGGGTGCGCTTGCGAAAATCAACCTCTCAAGTGGCCACAATGGGAGGCCGCTTCTTGCCCTGCTGCTGCTGCTCCACCGCCTGCTGCTCATCCTCAGGCTCCGCGGCCGCCGCTGCCGCCGCAGTGGGGGCACCTGCTGTGTGTGCTGCGCTGCCAGCTGTCGTCTCGCCATCGTGCTGCTTGGCTGCGAGCGCCAGGTTGCCGGCGGGGGTGTCGGTGGGGGGCGGCGGGCGGTGCACCTCTGCATCAACTGCCTCCTCATCCTGCGGGGCAGGGAGCAAGCGTATGAACATTCCCTTTTGGTTTAATGGCGAGCAGCGAATGGGAAAAGCGTGCGGCCTTGGCCTTGGCCTCCTCACCCTGCAGTGGGATGCGGCAGTGCAGGAGTGGGCCGGCGGTGCAGCACGGGCGCACGGGACAGGGCGGGGTGAAGTGGCTGGGAGCTTCGGCAGCCACAGCGGCAGCAGCCCTTCCGGAGGAGGCAGCTCTGCCAGCAAATGTGGCAGTACTGGCAGAAGAGAAAGGCTCATCATGTGTTGATGTTGCACAGCAGCAGCAGCAGCGGCCGCAGATGCAGCAGCAGGAGAGCAGGTCAGGCAGCACAGGGGGCGGCGCCGCCCTTGACTTGCTCACCGGCACCACGGCCGCCTGGTTGAACCCGTCCTTGAACTTGTCGATGTTGCGCAGCTCGTTGGAGCGGTAGGGGCGCGGGCCCAGCAGGCTCTCCAGCTCCTCTGCACAGCACAGCACAGCGCAGCATGGCAGGGCAGGGTCAGCGGGGTGGGGTGCGGTGGGTGGGTGGGGGCCGTGTGGGTGCTCCGGGCCCTGTGCGTGCTCCGATTTCCTAACTACACCCTACAGCTGCCCAACGTCCCACCACGTTGCGAGAGTGCTCCCCTTGCCCATCACTGTGCCCAGCACCTCGACCCAGCAGCAGCCCCTGGGCCATCAGCGCAGAGCTCGCCCAGAAACGAAGCACCAGCACACATGCACACGTGGGCAGCGCAATCAGGAGGCACCCCTCCCTCACCTGTGCCCAGCACCTCCTTATGCAGCAGCGCCTGCGCCATCCCCTCCACCAGCGCACGCTTCTCCTCCAGCAGCTGCAAACGGGGGTGGGGGTGGGGGAGGAGGAGGGGTTGCAACCACAGTGAGCCTCAGGGCGCACCTTGCCGCACAGCTCGGTTGTGCATGGAAACGGGGTGCTATATGGATTTCGCCATCTAACAGTACCGAAGAAGTATCAAACCTCTGACATTGAGCAAACAGGGAACTCGGTTGTGCATGGCACCTCGCTCAGAGTTGTGGAAGGCTCTTCAATGCACTGTGCAGGACGGTCGGGGACGTGCCCACCAGCCGACGCGCCTCGCCGTCAACCCCGCACCCCGCTGGCCCCCACCCGCCACGCCGATATAATCAAGCCCGCACAACCCACCTTGAGGGTGCGCTGGTAAGCCAGGTCCACCAGGCTGCGGACCTCGCCGTCGATGATGCGCGCCGTGTCGTCCGAGTAGGGCTTGTTCAGCTGGCCCTCCTCGGGGGGGAAGGAGAGCAGGCCCACCCTGGGGTTCATGCCGTAGATGGCCACCTGCAGGCAGCGGGCAGGGCAGGAGCAGGGCGACAGGGTTTGGGTATAGGATTCAGGGTTGTAAGCCCTACCCCAATCGCTACCAGGTTCCTACAGGAGCAGAGCCAGAGCTGGGAGCAGGCGCACACACAGCAGAGCCAGTTCAGTACTGACCCTGGGCACGGCATGGCAACCTGCACCTGGGCACGTGGCCGGCACGTTGCCCGCCCACGTGGCCACCGGTCGAAGCATGGCACAGCGCCCCAGTGTCTTAACATGTGAGTCGGAGAGAGAATTGAGTCAGAGAGAGGAGCTGTCAGAGGCCCACCTGCGAGTAGGCCATCTTTGTCACGCGCTCCAGGTCGTTCTGGGCGCCCGTCGAGATCTTGCCCAGCATCACCTGGAGCAGAGAGTGGGGCGGGGCGCGGGAGGGGTGGGGTGGGTCAGGCGGGAGGGAGGTGGGGCGGAGGACAGGGGCGGGAACGGGAGGGGGAATGTGAAGCAAGCAAGAAGCAGGGGCGGGTGCGAGCCGGGGCGGGTGGGACAGGCAGGGAGGGGGTGGGAAGGGGCAGGGAAGGGACGATTTGTGTTCCACAAGGGACAAGGCAGGGAAAGGGACGAGGGCGAGTAGGACAGACAAGTAGCAGGGGCAGGGAAAGGCCTGCTGTGTGCCACAATGCGCGGCGGGTTCAGGGTCAAGGAGGGCAGAGCAGAGGCTGCATGCAGCCGGGCGGCAGAGGGCCGCCTTTGGCCTCGCTGCGCGGGAGCAGGTGCGGCGGCGCCCCTGCTTCAAGGGGCAGGCCCAGCGGGCCGTCACCTGCTCGGCTGCCCGCCCTCCCAGCGCCATGGCCATCATGTCGTTGAGCTGCCGGGGGAGGGAAGAAGGAAGAAGGGGAGTGGGTTGGTTGCCAGCAGCTTGTTGGCGCCAGCAAGCGGTGCAGTGAGCCCCACAGAGGCGCTCCACCGCACCCACCACCACCACCGCCCACTTGGCCCAACCATCTGCACCAAAAAACACACACACCAGCTGCCCTCACCTGCTCTGTGGTCATCAGCATGTTCTCGTTGGGCAGGTACTGAGCAAAGCCCAGGGCGGCGCTGCCACGCGGCACAATCGACACCTGCGGCATAGGGGGTCGGGTGGCGTCCCAGGTGATGTGAGGCGGGGCAGGGCACGGGAGGCAAGGGCAAGCGTGTTGGGAATGTGAGCACGCCATTTGCAGCAGGCGGCGGCGGCAGCAGCGGCCAGCCAACCAGACAGGAGCAAGTTGGGGTCAGGCCACAGCAGGGGCGGGCGCCCATGTAGGAGGGTGCACACCTTGAGCAGTGGCTCGCAGTACTGGAGGAACCAGCCCACCACGGCGTGCCCCGCCTCGTGGTACGCCACCGTCTTGCGCTCCTCCACGCTGATCACCTGCGCAGGGAGGGGGGGGAGGTGTCACGTGGCATGGCGGTGAGGGGGTTTTCCCTATGTGACCCCAGAGGACGCGGCAGCAAGGTGCTGTAATATTCAAGAGTTTGCAAAAAAACGCGTGCCACACCTTGTTCTGCTTCTCCAGCTGCCCAACCCCACGCCGCCGCCCCAAAGCCCGCCACCCCGACCGCCCAGCCGCCCCCCTTCTTCTTCCTCAAACTTCCTGTTCTCTCCCACTGTAACACCCCCCAATCATTCACCCCTCACACCTTGTTCTTCTTCTCCAGCCCGCCGATCACACGGTCCACCGCCGCCTCAAAGTCCACCATTCCCACCGCGCTCTTGTCGCCGCGCGCCGCAATCAGGGCGGCCTCGTTGGTGACGTTTGCAATGTCGGCGCCCGCAAAGCCGGGGGTCAGCGCCGCCAGGCGCTCTGCAAGCAGGCAGGTGAGGGTGGGACGAGGGGTGAGAGGGTGGGCAGGAGGTCGAGGGGTGATGGGTGCATTGAGAGGGTGAGCAGGGTAAAGAGACGGGCGGGGCGCAGCGCCCTCCCCTTTTGACCCAGTGGGGGCTGACTTGAACGCTCGCAAACTCTTCTAGGCCTCCCAACGGACGCAAGCCTTGCCCCCAAATAACTGTGATGCAAAACTGCAGGAACAACTGTAATGAATAAGTAAATAAAAAAAATCACGAATAAATAAACAGGCCAACCGCACCCACCAGAGTAGTACTCGATCGCCTTGTCCAGCTTGATCTTGGCCAGGTGCACCCGGAAGATCTGCTCCCGCCCCGTGATGTCGGGCCGGTCAATGCTGATCTGGCGGTCAAACCGGCCTGCGGTTGGGTGGGGGAGGGCAGGAAAGTGGGCAGGGGGGGTGGAGCGGGGCGTTGGGGTTGCTCTGCCCAGAGTGCCTGCCTCTGGGGTACACTAAAAACGAACACTTCACCCCCGTAGAGCAAAAGCAAGGCACCCACCTGGCCGCATGAGCGCCTTGTCCAGGATGTCTGGCCGGTTGGTGCCCGCCAGCACAACCACGTTGGCGGTGGTGGGGAAGCCGTCCATCTCGACCTGCCAAAGGGGGGGTGGGAATGCGAGGGCAGAAAAAAATGTTGAACCCAGGTCAGGGTCGCAACACACCCCACTGCAGTCGGCAGCATGTTGCCCCTGACCAGGAACCTAGAACCAACACCATAACACAATTAAAGACTCGCCCTGCCGCCACCGCACCAGCAGCTGGTTGAGCGTGTTCTCCCGCTCGTCGTTGCCGCCCGCAAACCCGGCCCGCCCGCGCGCCCGCCCAATCGCGTCAATCTCGTCTGCACACCGAGAACCGGTGGGGAGAGGGGGCAGGACACGAGACAGGAAGGGTTCAGGGCCAGGCGCGGGGACGGGGGCTGGTAGGTCACAGTTTCGTGTCTATTGCAGCGGTTTCAGGGGTGTCCTGGAGGGTGCGGCAGGCAGCGCGGGTTCCGCTCCTCACGCTGCTCGCCCTCCACCCCCACACCTCTCCCCTCCTTCTCGCCAAACAAGCCTCCCTGCGCAGCCGCCCCTCCGCCTCAGTCCCCCCCCCCGCCCCCCCCCCGCACCCCCGCAGCGCTAGCGGGCGGGACATGGGCGGCACACAAGGCCTGTGTTTGAATCAAGGCAAGGCAGCCCTGCCCCGCCAGCTCACCAATGAAGATCATGGAGGGTGCCTGGGCGCGCGCCTGCGCAAACAGGTCGCGCACACGGGCGGGCCCCACACCCACAAACATCTCCATGAAGTCGGATCCAGAGATGGTGAGGAAGGGCACGCCCGCCTCGCCCGCCGTCGCCTTGGCCAGCAGCGTCTTGCCGGTGCCTGCCGGTGCGGGTTGGGTGGAGTGGGAGAGGCAGCGGGTGGCGGCGGGTCAGCGAGGTGCAGTGCATGCTCGCCCAGCGCTCGCCCCTGTGCTGCTGCCACATGCTGCCACATCCTGCAACAGCAGTGGTACCCCCTGCTATGCTCCTCACTACGTCCATTCACCACTACAGGTCCCAATCCCTGATCCCCGCCCTACTCCTGCCCCCCACTCCTGCCCCCCCACTCACCGGGCGGCCCCACCAGGAGGGCCCCCTTGGGGATCTTGGCCCCCAGCTCCTTATACTTGCCCGGGTTCTTCAGGAAGTTCACAAATTCCATGATCTCAACCTGGGGGGAGGCAGACAGCAACGGCAACAGGCAAACACTGAGTGGACGCGGGGGGTACGGTTCACAGACAAAGCCCGGCCCAAATGCATGCCATGCCTGGCGGCAGGGGCGAATCAAAGGGCCGCGGCCCGTGCCCCCGGCCGCGCCCACGCAACAGCCCCCAACAGCTTGTCAAAGGGTCCAGTACGCCGCTCCTCACCTTGGCCTCGTCGCAGCCCGCCACGTCCTTGAAGGTCACCTTGTTCTTGGCGTTCTTGTCCAGCATGGTGACCTGCCGGGGCAGGGGAAGGGCACCAAGGGAGGGGGTAATCAGAAGCTAGCTAGGAGCATGACATGCATGTGTCCTGGCGTCCTTACCCAGCAAGGTGACCTAGCACGCAGGCAGGGTGGAGGCGAGGTGAGGGGAGATCAGGCAGGAAGAGCTGCCCCATGGGAACCGCACGACTGCAGCACAACCCACTGTAGCAGAGAGCTGAGAGCAGAAATGTTTGGCTGGGCTCAACTCTATGGCGGCACCGGCAATTGGCCCGCTGCCTTCAGCACACAGACTCCCGCCGCAAAAGCAGCTCGACGCCGGCTCACACTTGCAGCCCACAACGTGCCTGCCCTGCAACATTGTTTTTACAAAAAACAACACCCAAAAGCGGCTCACCGATGCCTTGCCGACGTTGAAGATGCCGCGCCCGCCGGGGCCGCCGCCGGGGCCGCCCAGCCCTCCCAGCTGGCGGCGCGTGAACCAGACGTAGCCTCCGATGAGCAGGATGGTGGGCAGCAGGCGCCACAGCTCCTGCTGCCAGCTCACCTCACTCGTGTACACAATGGGCACGTGCCTGGGGTGGGGGGCAGGCGGGTGAGGGCAGGGGTGGCGGGGAGCATTGGCGGGCGGCAAAGCGGGCGGCATCCGTAGCACGGTGGAATCGAAGGGCGGCCCCGCCGCCCAGCCAGGAGTGCGCAGGAGCCACAGGCAGCCTACATGCAACTCCCGTCTGCCTGCGCCCTTGGCACCCCTCCTGCGGGTCAGCACCCCCAGCACCTCCTGCGCACAAGCCCTGCTGCCACAACAAACGTGCCCCTCCAACCACCACCACCCTTGCCTTCTTGGCAGCCTCACCCACCCACCAGTCATAAGATCAGCAGGACATAGCGCCAATGTTGGATATACATATCGCCACCCACCTGTTGGGCGACACGCCGAGCGCCTCCTGCGCCTCCTCCATTGCATGTTCAAACGAGTCGACGCTCCCAATGTTGAAGAAGAAGGCATAGACGCCGCGTGAGCTGGCGCCACCTGGCGCGCTGCCGGCGCCACCTGCCGCCCCTCCCAGGTCATCCCCCGCCTCCCCAATGTGGAAATCGTCACCGCCTGAGGCCGCATCGGCCGCTGCGCCTGCGCCCACGGTGCGCCGCCCTGCGGCCACCGGCCGGACGTACACCTGCGGGGCCAGGGCAGGCGGCGGCGGGTGAGGGTTGAGTAGCGGGCGAGGTGCGAGGCAGGGCGTGAGGCGAGGCAGAGGTGGGGGGGGCAGTGGTTGGGGGGAGGGCTGGCGGCGAGCCTGGTGACGGGAAGCTGCCAGTCCCGGATGTCTTTCCCTAATCAAAGCTTCTTCAAGAGCTAAATCCCGTTTTGAACCAAAACCAGGCAACCCCGCCCAGCACGCCCACCTTGACCATCTGCCTGTTGGCCGCCTCCAGCTTACCTTACTGCCCCAGCTTCCATGGTTGCAGCTTTTTCAAAACCAAACCCCTGCTGAAACGGACACAGGCAACCACCAGAAGCAGCGCACCTTGACCATCTGCTTGTTGGCCACCTCCAGCTTCTCCACCACCCCCTTGGCCAGCAGCTGCGTCTTGAACCACTGGAACGACACCTCCTGCGCATCCTGCCGCCCAGCACCCATCAGCGTGGCCGCCGCCAGCATCACCAGCACAATGGGCAGCAGCTGCTGCAGCCCCTTCTTGGTGAGGGCCTCGAAAGACTCGTTGGTGGGGCCGCCGGGGCCGCCAGTGGCGGCGCCCTCCATCGGCCGCTTGGCTGACTCGGCTTCTGCTGGGGGTGGTGGGGTGAGGGGCAAGGGGTGGTGGGGCAGAGAAGAGGAGGAGGCGATGGTGAGTACAAGCGGTCCGGTCGAAGAAGGAGTGGCAGGCGGGGCGCGGGTGGCGGCCAGCCGGAGGCAGGTTGCAGTAGAGGGACACGTGGGTGCTGGCGGGTCAGGCAGCCGGGTTCAGCAGCTACTTGAATGCGGCAAAAGGCACAGCTGTTGGCTTCCCGCCGCAGCCAGCGCCGGATGGCGCCTACAAAGCACGGCAGGCAGCAGGCGGCAGGGCAGGCACCCGCTGGCGGCAGCAGCAGCAAGGCCTCACCCTTCCCTGCCTTGGCCTGCCCCGGCCGCCGACCCTTGCCCTTGGGGTAAAACTTGTCCCAGCCCCGCCGTGGCGGCTCGCTGCTGAACAGGCGGCGCCAGAGTGAGGCCTCAGCCTGCAGGCAGCCAGGCAGGCACAGGCAGGGGATGACGTCAGCTGGCAGCGGGGGCAGCGCCTCTGGCCATGGAACCTGCCGCATTGAAGCAGCAGGGCGGGGGGCCCGATCGGGGTGGCCCAGGTCTCTTGAAGGTAACCCCAAGTTGAAAGTAGATCCAGCTCGACACCGCACCTACAGTGCAACGCACCTGCTGGAACTCTCGGCGGAGCAGGCCGGCGGCGGCGGCGCCGCCCCGTGGCGGCAGGCCGCCGCTGCGGCCACAGCCCACCAGCGTGCTAAACAGACGGGGCGCAAGACGTGTCAGAGCGGCCTCGTGCCTCGCCAGGGCAGCGATCGCTGCGGCGCTGGGGGCGGAGGAGCTGGCCAGTGCCGAGGACGCCAGGCGCTCCGACAGCAGCGCCAGCTCCGGCTCGCTCTGCACCAGGCGGCGCAACAAGCGCAGCCTGGCGGTCTGCATGGTGAGCTCTGCCTCACGCGCGAAAGCTTTTGCTGTGGCAGGGGTCTGCCAGTGCCGTGCCAGGCAAGTGTGGCTGTCCGGCGCTCCTCAGAGCCGCCAAAAGCACTTCCCGACTCGAATGTGTGAGCACGGCCCAAGGTGAGAGGGCAGAGTAAGGCCATCACAAGAGCCCAGCACGGGCAGCAGGCACGAGGGTTCTGGCCAATTGCGGAGCTTCTGAGGGTGCTGCTGCTCCCAAATTGCAATCAACAGTGATCCAGTATGTTCTGAAAAGCTGCCAATGATGCAGGACCCCCCCCCCCCCAGCCAGTCGTCACTGGACAAGGGCGGCCGCCACGCTGCACGAGGGCGGTGTGTGGGTCCTCTGCTGCTGCTGCCCAACCTGGGTCCCCTAACTTGTCCTGCCGAGACCCATGAACCGTATGGTGATGATCTACGAACTTGTTTATTATTTACAAGGATGCAGGCGCGCCAGTGGTACAAACGCCACCCAGCCTTGACAAAAGCGCCAGCACAGGCGGGCGCGTGTCCTGGGGCAACCTGCTCCTCCTGACGCCCTCGGATGCTGCTGCTGTACACTCACCGGCGGCAATGCCGGTAAGGGGACAGCTCATCATGACAAGTTCGCCTCACTCTCCTCCTTACGCACCATGGGTTGGCAACTGGGGTGAGGGTTCAGGGTAGGTGGGGTCAGGGCATGCTCTTCTTGTCAGACGCACACTGCAGAACCATGGGGCAGGCGTCTGGAAGAAGAGAATTAAAGGTGGCAGCCGTGCTGCTGTGTGCCCGCCCCCACTGGCAGCGCCGCGACCGCTGCCCTGGCTAACCCTGGCTTTGCAGCGGGCAGGCTTGCATCACGCCGTCTTGCCGCCTCTGCTGCTCGCTGGCTGTGCAAGTCGGGGGCCAGGCCCTCCCTGTTCTCCCTGTTCTGTTCAAGCCTGTGCTGTTGGGTGTGCCATACTTGCCGGCAGTCACCACCAGGCCTGGGCCGTCAGCCACCTCCGACACGCTCGATCGCAACTCAGGCTGGTGCGCACGCCACACTGCCGAGACTGTTGCGAGCTCAAAACATGCAGAGCTGCCCCAAATATAGAAACAGCACCCCTGAACAGCGTTGCCAGCCATCACAACTCATCACTGACAGCGGCGGCGGCATGCGCGCCCCCCCGCCTTCTTCCCCTTGCTGAGAATGCCCAGGGCTTCTCTTGCACGCACCCTTCTGCTTTTTGAACTCCCAGTAGCCCAGAGACTTTCGTTAGCAGCAAGCACCGCCATGGCTGCGCACCGGCCGCCCCCAGCGACGGCCGAGGATCCCGCCCTCCTCCTGGCCGTGCTCAGGCGCGACCTCCCCTCTCTGAAGGTGGCTCTGGGCCGGCCCAACCCACCGCTCACCTTCCGAGGCGTGTCGGCCCTGCACGCTGCCGCCCTAGCGGACTTCCCAGAGGCCGTGGCACCGCTGCTGGAGGCGAAAGGCACGTGGATAGTCGCGTAGGATAGTGCCTGCTGGCAATAGCAGCACCAGCACCATCTGGGGTGCGGCTTGGTGTCGCCGCTGCGGGCGGCTGGGTCGTGCAGGGAGCACCCTGCGGCCCATGCTTGTGGCCCGCATTGTCTCTCACATGTTCATGCCTGCTTGCTATGTCTCCCACAGGCTCGCTTCTGGAGTCTCGCACCAGTCTGAAGCGGGCCTTCACTTCATCGGATGTGCAAGACACCATCCTGGCGCTGGCCCCGCTGCACCTGAGCGCGGCTCAGCTGGGTGCCCTGCTCTCTGCATCCCCTGCCAAGTCCCCTCTGGAGGTGGCGGTGTCCCACGGGGCGGCCGCAGCAGCCCGGCAGCTGGTTACAGCCGGTGCATACCGCCTCGATGCCTCCAGCGCACTCGCTCACCTGGCAGCCTACTCGACGGCAGCGGCAGGCGGGTTCGCCACGGCGGCGGCGCAGTCCCAGGTTCCAGCCGCGGTGCAGGAGATGGCAGGGGTGCTGGTGGCGGGGTGGGTGCAGCCAGTGGACGACACCAGCGCACGCAGCTCAGACAGTGCATGCACGCTGCACACTGCAGCCGTGGAGCTGGCGCACCCCCGGCGCAGCACGGCGGCATCCCGTGGCACGGAGGACCCGTACCCGCCCTGCCCCTGGCTGCTGCAGCACCTGCTTGAGCAGCACAGCACTGGGGGCCCGCTGGCAGCCCTGGGTAGCAGTACAGGAGTCCGCAATGTGCTGCGTGGCCTGCGGGCGCGCCTGGCTCAAGTGCCAGATGCAGAGCTTGCGCAGTGGCTGGCGGTGCCGGCAGCCACGCAACTAGGGGGCTACGACCTGCGTGAGCTTGTGGCTGAACTGTGCAGCCACGGCAAACTAGCGGCGCTGGCAGCAGCGCTGCAGCTGCCTGCGCTGCAGCAAGCGCTTGTGCAGGAGGCAGGCCCAGACGGCTTCCGCCGTGGCTGGGGTCCCTATCTGCCGCTGGTGCCCACCGCAGCCAGCGCGGGCCCGGCGGCTTTGGATGCCGTGCTGTCGGCGGGCGGCAGCGTCAGCCTGGCAGCGCTCCATGCCACCATCACTGGCATGCCAGCTGGCGAGGCCAGCGTGAGGGCGCTGGCGCTGCTGCTCAGCCGGGGCAGGCCTGCGGTGCCCACACATGGCTTGATGAATGCCGTGCAAACCTGCCCCATCTATGCTGTGCTGGACAGGCTGCCAGGCATTTTGCAGGAGGTGAGGGGGCCGTACGCATTGGGAGGCAGCAAAGGAAGGGTAGTCTTGGGTCCTTGCAAGCGGAGAGGCTGGCCGCCGCCTGCTTTTGCACTTCAGCGGCCGCTATTATTGCCGGCGTACAGCCAGATTGCGCAATCATGCCGGCAGGGTGAGGAGGACGCACCCACTGTACCACAGTGTGCTCCTAATTCTGGCTGCTCGCTCGCCCGTGGCCCACCCTGGCTGCCAAGGAGCCAGCACCACCTATCTCCCTTACCAACCAATGCAGGCTGTGTACGAGGGCTTCAACATTGACCATGCCCCCCCAACCGTGTCTTCAAAGCCTCTGGAGCGCCAGCACCTGATGCACCTTCGCATGATGGAGGCACTGGTGGCGGCGGGCTGCCACCCCGCCACCTTCACCAGCTACAAAATGAATGTTCTGGCACCCCCGCTGGCCTCCTACTACCCTCCTGATGACCCGGAGCTGGCAAGCAAGTGGGAGCTGGAAGGAGGCGGCAGGTGGGATGCTTACGCAAGCTAACAAGAACCTGTTTCTTGCGTGTACTTATGTCATTGTGAATGTGAGTGTGAACGTGAACATGAACGTGCATTGCTGTGCAGGCAGGCGGCCAGCCTGGCGGGCATGCTGCAAATCCGCCCCCTGCCTGCCTTCACCCCGTGCAGGTGGCTGTGGCGCGCTGCACAGCAGCTGCCCTGGACCTGCGAGCGGCACCCAGACTTCCCGCCAGCCTTCCAGGCCGCGGTACGCACCCTGCTGCTGGCAGCGCACCGTGGGTCTGCCACTGCTGCGCATAGCTCCGAGGCTGTGCCTACAGGCGCCGTCACCCGCCGACGACGCCGTGCCAACAACCCATGGGGCAGCGCGGAGGGTGCATGCTGGCTGGCAGCGCTGCCGCCCGACGTGCTGCAGCGCGTCATCGCGCTTTGTGCCTACCCGCTCAGCGCCTGGCGCCCGCTGCCTGATGCCGGCAGCGCATGGCGCACGCTGAAGGACATAGAAGAGAACCCATATGACTACTTGGACGATGAATATGACGAGCATCCCCTCTACGGCTACCTCAGCTAGCTAGAGTGGGGTCGCTATAGCTTATGGGCACAACGAGCAAGTTCTGTGTGCGGCGCCTGCTGTGGGGGCGCCGGATGGTCGGCAGCAATGTCGTGAGTGCATGCAGCCTTCGATGGCACCAACCTTGGGTAGAGATCTGCTGCTTCCTACGTGTGCTTGGCAATCTTGTTTGAACCGCACTGTGAAGGAGAAGAGCTCACACATGTCACGTCAAGCAGGCGTCAGCGCAGTGCAGCTGCCAGCTGTCCATGTAGTGCGACATGCTCGTGCGGGGAGTAGTAGATTGTCGTGCGTGTGGGGTAGGCGATACAGGCGATGAGCAGGCAAATTGCATTGAGTGACACAGTTTGAAGGTTTCTGAGATAGGCGACCCGAAAATACAAGCGCACTAACTCATAAGGTCTGTGCGATGGGGGCCTGGCAGTGTGGCAGGCGCCATTCACGTTCAGACCTCACCCGAAAGTGCAGCTAGTAGGGTGAGCATCGCAGAGCGGTCAGGAGGACATCTTGCAACGCTTGGTGGCCTGGTCCACTGTGTATCCCTCAGAGCGGCAGGAGGTGCAGAGCCCGGGGTGCCTGGGACAGGTATCGCAGCGGGGGTCATCACAGCGCACGCAGCGCCCACCGACCAGCGCCATGTGCGGGGCGCACTTACGGCACTGCTTGGGGTTGGCGGGGTCGCAGCGCTGTGTGCTTGAAGTGCATGGAGACGCGTGATGAGGGTCTGAGCACATTGACCCGCCCTGCAGACAGAACCCTAATCCTGGCCGCCGCCGCCAGCGCTGCCGCTCCTTGCCCTGTGCCCGAACGCCTGCAATCAACTAAACTATCAATTCTGTGCTACCCCCGCTTTACCCCATCCTACTACCAGCAGTGTTACAGTTCCCAGCAAAGTACTGAAGAGTGGTGATGCCAGGAGGCCGCAGCAGAGTGCCAGAGCGAGCAGCAGGGTATGTGTGCGCCGCCCTCCGCTGGCGGCCTGCTGTGGCTGCTGCTCACGCTGCGTCCACGTCATCATCTCCCTCGTCCCCCGCACCATCCAGGTTGAACTTTCTCTTCTTGAAGAAAGCAACATCTGAGCTGTCTAGCTTGGGACGCTCCATGCGACCCAGCAGGCTTTCGGGTATCTGTGAAAGCCGCCGCCCACCCAGGAGTGGCGTGGCGCTGGCGGCTCCCGTGCCGTGTGCTGCGCCTTGTGCCTCCCCACTAGCTGCCAGCGCCTGCGCACTGCCCCCGCTACCCTCTGCTGCCGCGCCACCGCTGCCGTTCTGCTGCTGTTGCTGCTGCTGCTGCTGCGCATCTGCCGCTGCGGGGGCTGCCCCTGCCGCTGCGCCCGCTGCGGCGCCGCCGTTGCTGCCGCCGCCCGCTGCCGCTGCGCCCCCGCCGCCGCCGCCGTCTTCCACCGACCGCACGCGTGGCTTTGGCAGCTGGTCCACTCCCGAGGGCAGCGGCTCGCTTTTGAAGTAGCGGTGCTGCAGCGCGTCTGCGGCGCTGATGCGGCGGGATGCGTCTAGCGACATCATGCGGGAGAGCAGGTCCAGCGCGTCATCGCTCGCCTGCCGGGCAGGGAGGGAGGCAGGTGCAGCCGTTGAGCACAGCGAAAGGGCGTCCGGAGCAATGTGGCACAAAGGGCAGGTCGGGATCGGTGGTCAATGCAATGGCCAGGGGCACAAGGGACAGGATGCAAGCAGCGGCACCATTCATGGAGAGCAGAAGCACAGCGTCGTCAGCGGCGTCAGGAGGGGTTGCAGGGTGTGCCTCTTTGCAAGCAGCAGGCCTTGGCTGCCCGTCCTCCCCCTCCCGCTGCACACAGTAGCACCAGCACTGCCGCTATCTGCAGCACCACAACTGACAAGGCAAACAACGGATCTGCATGAAGGAAACAGCAGCACAGCACAGCACAGCACAGGACAGGACAGCGCAGCAGCGCGCACCCCCACGATGGAGGCGGGGAAGATCTTGCGCAGGCCGGGGGCGGGGGTGGGCTGGAACTCCATGAAGGCGGGCATGGCACGCAAGCCCGCCCAGGAGTCGTCGGTGGGGGTGCCCAGCGCCAGGTAGATCTTGGTCAGCACCTCCACGTCTGCAGGGGTGGCCAAGAAAGAAAGGAACAACACTCAGGTCATACTGCATTTTCTGAGAGACTGAGAGCACCCACGTGTCGTCTGCCCATGTGAAGAGAATCCCTGCGCTCCCACAGAGCTCCGGCTCCACCTGCGGTGGGCCTGTCCGCCTGACGGAGGACGCCACCCTCCCTCTCTAGGCTCACCCGACTCCCCCACCGACCAATGGCGCCGCAGCAGCAGCTCCACAAACAGCAGCCGGCGGCCCGCGCAACACATCACAGGGTATCACCTACAGACGACCGCCCGTTCCCCAACTCACCCGACTCCCCCACAAACCAGGGGCGGCGCAGCAGCAGCTCTGCAAAGATGCAGCCGGCGGCCCAGATGTCGACAGAGGGGCCGTAGCAGGTGGAGCCGTACAGCAGCTCGGGCGGGCGGTACCAGCGGGCAAACACCTGGGGAGGGCGCAGGTGGAAGGAGGGGAGGGAGGGGTGGGGAGGGGTTGTGAAAGGGGGGCGGCGACAGCGGGCAAGCACACTGGGATGGGGAGAGACAAGGCGGGGTGAGGTGAGCCGGAACAGTGGTCATGAGGGGCGAGCTGATAGGAAGGAGGTGAGGGGGCACGGGGAGCGGAGTAGGCAGGGGTTAGTGAGGGGTGAAGTGGGGGGAATTGGGAGGTGTTCAGGCTTGTTCACGTGGCTTCCTTGCTGGCAGTGTACCCGTAGCCATTGAGTGCAGGCACGGATGTGGGGGTGCCCCTGGGCTGGCGGGAGGCCCGCCCTTCCATGGCAACCCTGCAGGCACGCCTCCCTCCAGACACACCGACCTGGTTTGTGTACCGCCGGTCAGGGCTGCCATAGACCCGGGCCAGGCCGAAATCCGCCTGCACAAATGGCCACAGCGTGGGCAGGGGCAAAGCAACCGCTCTCAGACCACTCCAGCAGCAGCCAGAGGCAGCAGAGGGCATGGCCGTGAGCGGCCAAACCCGAGGCATGGCGAGCCCGCTTGCAGCCGCCCAGCCAGCCGCCGCCCAGCCAGCACGTCAAGCCCAGCCACAGCACCCACGTGCAACCAGCCGCCTGCCTGCACCCATCTGTTCCCCAGCTTCTCACCATCGTCTCACAACAGGCAGTCGCCAGAACGCACGCCACTGCCCACGCCTACCCAACCGTCCCCCAGCATCAGCCAGCCGACATTCAGTGGCTGCACCCCAGCTTCTCACCAGCTTCAGCTCCCCGCTGGCAGTCACCAGGAAGTTGTTGGGCTTGATGTCCCGGTGCACCACCCAGTGGGAGTGGCAAAAGTCCAGGGAGCGCAGGATCATCTGGCAAGAAGGGGGTGGCAGGGGAGGCAGACAAAGATGGCAGGGTGGGGCCGAGGTAGGGTTGGAGGTGGTGAGGGTGTAGACGCGGTACAGCTGCGCCAGCAAGGCACTCCACTTGCGACGCCTGGTGGGCCAGCCAACACGCTTGGCACTCTCAACCGCCGTCTGCCTCCTTGATCACGGTCGCCTGCCGCCGCCCCGCCCACCACGCGTGCCCTTCCCCCCGCCTCATGTATCTGTTGTGCCTGGCCGTTCAAGCAGAGCCCATTCACACGGGCAGCGGCACCATGGACATCCCAGCTGCCCACCTGCATGTATGCCTTGATGTCCCCGGCAGACAGCAGGCGGGAGCGGTCCTTGATGATGTGCTCCAGGTCGCTAGCACAGTACTCCATCACCTGGGGTAAGATGCAAGGGCAAGAGGGCAGAGGTAATGCACAGGTCTCAGCACATGCTGAGCAGGCATGCCGCAGCGGGCATGTGGGGACAATGTCGCCGCTGCAGCCTTCCTCCACCTCTGCTGGCACCAGTGCGCCCGACCCACCCAGACCTGGGGTGACAACCGCTCATCACGGCTCACCCTTGCTCCCTGGCATGCATGCCAGTTCAACTCAGCCACCCGCCCGCCATCAGCACCCGGCTACGTACCACCCACCCATCAACCGTCCAGCACCCACCAGGTTGATCCCCTTCTTCTGTGGCAGCACCTCCAGAAGGCGGACGAGGTAAGGGGAGCGCAGCTCCCGCAGCAGCTTCACCTCGCGCAGCGCCGTCACGTTCACGCCCTCCCCCTTCTCCCCCACCTGGATCTTCTTGATGGCCACCACCTCCCCCGTCTGGGCTTCGGGACAACGCGGTGACAAAGTAGAGGGGGAAGAGGGGGGGATGAGTAGGGTGGCGGCGGAACGCAGGCGGCGGCAGCGGCAGCGGTAGCGGCGGAGGCCCGCGGTGGGGCTTCAATTCCCAGGAAACGCCGCTGGCAATTCAAAGTCCGCTAGAACTTCCTCCCGAACACCAGCGATCTCATCCTGCTCACCTCCTTGTGCGTGGCCATCAGCACCTTGCCGAAGGTGCCCACACCCAGCACCACGCCCTTGCTGTAGTTCTCCATTGTGCCTTCAGACTGTGGATCAGTCGCAGGGCCTCCGTATGTCGCTTGTGGGCCTTGGCCAGGCTGGCTCTAGCTGGCAGGCGCAACTTTCCGCCAAGGCTCCGTTTCGCTTGCGACCGACTCCCCACATTCCCATTTTCGGTTTCAAGCCCGTTTCAAGGCTAGTTGGCGCCGCAGGGCGGCACCCCAATGGGGAAACTGCCCAAAACGGAAGGCGGCGTGCTGGCGGTTGTCGCAGCGGCCACTGGACCCACCACGTCCTCTGAAACCACCCGCCTGATAGCGCTGGCATGCATCGGTGCGCCCCGACACAGCCACATGGCCCGCATGGCTCAACCCCCCGCCGCAGCGAGCGCCGCCGCTGCAGCCCATCTCCTGGTTGTCAGGCAGCTGCCCCGCTGCCCTGCTGATGCAAACAACCGATCCCAGCGCCTTGTGCAAATCCCTGCTTTCTGCAGTGGCCGGCACGGTGCTGTTCCTGGCATATGTAGCTTACAAACTGCGGCAGCGCATGCGCTGCGCCTGCTGCTGCCTGGGAGCCGACCCAGAGGCAGCGCAGCGCGCAGCACTGCTTACGGTAGCAGCACAGCTCTACAAGGCGGCAGCAGCCGACAAGGACTTCCGTCTGCGCCCTCTGGCCAAGCCTGGCAGATGGCGGCCCACGCTGCCCGCCGCCTTCCTGCCGCCCACGCTGGCGCCAGAGGAGGTGGGGGTGCCGCGTTCCCCACGCTCCCCCGCTGCAGCAGCTGCCCACTTGGAGGCGCTGACGGCGGGCTCGCCATGGAGCCACGCCAGCGAGGCGCCGTCGCTGGCGCCAGCGGTGCAGCACCAGCTGCGGCCGCCGCCTGTGCCGCTCAGCCAGCTGCAGCCAGGCAGCTTGGGTGGCAGCCTGAGTAGAACCCCCACATGGACCTCCACCACAGGTGCTGCCAGCGTCAGCACCGCCGCTGCTGCCACTGCCGCCGTTGGCGGCGGCTTGCCGCAAGGGGCGGCGCCCCACCACCTCCGAGGCTGGCCTGCTGTGCGTGACATGGTGCGCGCCTGGGGGCGGGGGCGCACGCGCGGCCAGGAGGGCGCCGCAGACGCCATTGGCGCAGCGGATGTGGTGCTGGGCGGCGCCGGCGGCAGGGCGGGGCGCTACTGCGCCGCCGACTTGGAGTCTCAGAAGGGGGAGGTGCCCTGCCTGCTGCCGCCACAGACGCGAGCCTTGACGTGGAGCCAGCTGGGCATCGCCCACAGCACCTCCCCGGGTTCACGGCACACCTCCATGTCCGAAAGTGTCACCCCGCCGACGGCGCTGCTGCAGCCGGCCTCATCACGCCGCCTGCCGCTGCCGCCGCAGCACAACACGCCAACGGGGCAGCAGCTGCAGGCAGAGGTGCATGCCAACCCGGTGTTCGTCCCCTGGGACTGGTCCAGCCTGGGCGGGGTGGGTGGCGGCATCAGCGCTGGAGAGGCAGCAGCGTCGCCTGCCACAGGCAGCTTCACAGGCCCAGCAGGCAGCTTCACAGGCAGCGGCGGGGCAGCGCACCACGGCATACGGAGGACGCCGTCGCGCCTGTCCCGCCTCGCAAGCTTTGTGGACCCTGCCCAGGCCGGCAGCTCCATGTCAGCAGCTGCAGCTGGGGGCTATGAGAGCAGTGCCGCCCCGGGAGGGCAGCACTGGGAGGGCAGCAGCCACGGCGGCATGCACAGCTGGCGCGACAGCCCTGTGGCCCCGCTCAGCGGCTTGAGCGGCTGGGGGCAGGAGGTGCAGGGCGGCAGCATGATGAACACACGCCCCTCGCAGCAGTCGCTTCTGCACTCGCAGGCAGAGCCGGAAGGCTTGGGCCGCATCCAAGAGTGATCCTAACCAAGAGTGTTCCCCAACACACTGGCCTGATTTTTGAATCCCACTTGCCTGATTTTGAATGCATGCGTATTGAATTGCTACTTACTTTCGTTCTCCAAGTTGCCGTGCGTCATTGCTGTCCCATTTCTGTGCCAGTTGTTGCTCCCTGCTGTGCCTTGCTGCTCCGCTCATCTGATCCGCTTTCAGCTCCACCCACCTGTGCCACCGCTCTCCTTGGTGCTCCCTTTGCCCCTGCTTCCTCTGTCCACGCTCCTGCGCTGCCGCGCTCTCCTTGTTCAATCCTGCCCAACTGAGATGCGAGGCCGTACAGCGGAGGCGCGCAGAGAGGGGTGCTTACAGGGGCCTGCTACCACGGGTGGTCTGATGGTGGCGCAGGGCTGGAGAGGAGAGAGGAACTGCTGAAAGGGTAAAGCAAAGCCTAAAGCAAATTGACCCAGGGCAGGCGCGCGGCACGGCGCGCCGAGCCCTCCCACGCACTTGCGGCCGCCGGCGCGGCGACGCACCGCGCCGCCAGCCAATGCAGCCAGCGGCGGCGGCGCGCCGTGGCATCACTTGCGCACCGGCCGGCTGCCGCTGTTGCTGCCTGCCGCACAGGCTGCAGCAGCTGTCAGTTTATGCGGACTCGGGCTTGGGGAAGATGTCTCCGACCACCAGGTCCTTGTTGTCGTCGCCATCGGCCAGCGCCTTGACGCCGTATGCCAGCTTGGTGGGGACCTGGTTGATGCCGCGGGCCACCTTGGTGGGCACCTGAAACAGATGGAGAGGGAGAGGGGGGCGGGCAGGGCAGGAGGGCGGGGAGGAGCACAGGCAGATGTCAAAAGGGAGGCTCGGGTAGACAGCAGCGCAGCTGGCAGGGGAGGGCCGCTGAGTGAGCGCCCCTCCTTGCGCGCCTCAAGTCATGCTGGCTTGGTTGGACTGGCTGCATGGCAGGCGCCTTGGCAAGCGCCCAGCTGCTCAGCCGTCGAGGTGCCCACGCAACCCTGAGCCCCAACCACCCAGTGCCCTTTGGCCCTCTCAGCCTCCCGTCAGCTGCCCCTCTGTCGCCGGCACCCCACCTGGTTGATGAGGCGCGCAATGGTGGCAATCAGCTCCAGCTTGGTGGGCAGCTTCTCCAGCTTCTTCACCTCCAGATAGTCCATCAGCTTGCCGTCCATCACGCCGCCGCTGCAGGCAGGCAGAGGATGCAGCAAGAAGTTGAGTGAGCAACACAGGGAAGTACGCGGTATGGTGAGGTAACACGTCCAGGGGGTGCAGCGGCGTGCCGCCCTCGACGCCGCCGCTGCAGCAGCCGGGCGCAGCCGGGCGCGGCATGCTGTGCAACAGGCAGCCTGGCGCTGCAGCCGGTGAGCCAGCGCGAAAAATACCCACAGGCAACTGCTCGGTTTCGTTGGGACGGTAATAGAAAAAGATGAGCATCATGCCGCTTGCAGCCTGCCAACTGCCTGCTACCCGGCCTCTGGCTTGCTGCGTGGGGCCGCCCTAGCTTACTCCCCCCGCAAGCGAGCAAGGCGGTACCGTCCGGCCGCCCGCCCACCCAGCCACCCACCTGATATCGATGGGCCGCGCGGTGGCGCGCTCATCCTTGGGCAGCGCATCCACCAGCTTCTTCTCAAACGCCACATACGCCTTGATCGAGTCGGCGATGACCTGGCGGCACACACAGAGGAGGAGACAAGCAGGTAAGTGGGTGGTGGTGGGCAGGACACACAGAGGAGAGAATGGTAGGGAGGGAAGCAGGGTGGTGTGCGGGGGTTGGGAGGGAGCACGTGTGGCAGGCGCGGCAATGGATGCAGGCATGTGGAGGCGGAGGAGGAGCTGGAAGGGGCGCACAGAAAGGCAGAGGCTGGTGTGCGCTGCCGGGATGTGTCGAGAGATGCACGGAAACTGTGTGTGGGGCACGCATGCATGTGCACGCGCCGCATTGTAGCGCAAAGCAGTACACGCATGCATGCGCGTGCGTGATGCACACATGCATGCGCTGAGCTGCCATGCTGCGTGTGCACCTTGACAACAGACATAGATGGACTGCAGGTGTACACAGCCGCCAGCAGCCGGGCAGGGGGCGCAAGTGCTGGCACGTTCAAAATTTTGAAAGCCCGCCCCGCGCGGCGCTGCATGCTCGCGTCACTCATGCCCAGCAGCGTCCACCGCCAAGCTCATCCCCTCGTGCAGCCACCCATCACTTGTAAACAGCACACCCACGCGCGCCCCTGCACCCAACAGCCCACATCAGCACCCCTCTCCCCCTCACCTCCTCGTTCACAAACAGCCAGGCGTTGTCCCCATAGGTGGCGGGCTTGAGGGTCTCCCACCCCTCCACCTTGTCCACCGCCACGCGCATCAGCGTGTTCTTGCACACCAGCATCTTGGAGTCGGCGGGCAGGCTGCGGCGGAACTCCTGGATCTGCTTGACGCTCAGCCCCTGGTACCGCAGCCCCACCACGACGGCGCTCTTCTGCAGCAGCTCCTCCAGCACCGCCACAGTCTCCTCCTTGCGTTGCCGGGACAGCGCATTCTGTATCTGCACAAAGGGAAGCGTGCGTACCGCGCAGGCGGGCGGCACGAGGGGGGTGGGCGCGCGGCGCAAGGTGCGAGAGTAGTGCAAGGCAAGCGAGGAGCGGCGCTGCCGCCACCGCCCGCCTGGCTTCTGCAGCCGCCGCCGCCCGCCCAGCAGGCCACTCCCCCGCCCTCATGTCAGCCGCTCCACGCACCTGCATGCTGCCACGGCGCTGCTGCACCGCCCGCTGTGCGGGCACGAAGGCCGCACGCTGCGACACTGCTGCCTTGGAGGTCATGCTGCTGCTGCTGGCCGTCAGGCACCTGCGGGACAGTCGGAGGCGCGCGGTGAGCATTATTGTGTGCAATGTATCACCCATAGGACCTCCGGAGCAGCGTTTGTGGTGCAAGCCCCGCCTCTCACCTGCTGCCCGCCACCGCCGACGCCATTGTGCCCGCTAGTCTGTGCAGCAACCAGACGGGGCACGCAGGGGAAATTTGCGGGCGTTGAGGAGGCGCGATGAGGGAGTGAGCGCCAGCCGATGGGGCGAGTGCTGTGCATGGCGACCCTGGCATCAAGCAGCATGTAGGCAGCGCTCCCGCCTGCTCCGGCCTCTCTCACGGTTGCCGGCGGTGGAGGAGCATCCGCAACCATGGTCAGTGCACACTGAGGGGCATCGCGCCATGCAGGGGACTCACATGCCGCAGCAGGGAGGCAGAGGGCGGCGGAGGGCGCTCGGTTCAGGCGCACAGCGGGAAGGCACCGTCGGGCAGCAGCAAGGCCGCCCTGCGCGCCGCCGCCCCATGCAGCCCACCTCGGCCCGAAGGGCAGGCAGCGGGCCTGGCGCTGCCCTGGGCCAGCGGGCAGCCGCACGGCAGCCTGAGAGCGAAGCGGGGAGCGCGTCGCGGTCCGTAGGACAGCAGATTGCAGGCCTGCCGCTCATTCCTCTGCCGCCGCCGCCCGCCCCCGCTCCGCCTGCAGTCGAAGCGCACGAAGAAGGTCGGGATCGTCGGCAAGTACGGCACCCGCTATGGTGCTTCGCTGCGTAAGCAGATCAAGAAGATCGAAGTGAGCCAGCACTCCAAGTACTTCTGCAGCTTCTGCGGCAAGGTGAGCAGCGCGTGCGGGCAGAACAAGCTGTGTGTGAAACACTGGGCCAGCCTGTTGTCCGTGCTGTCCTGCTCTGCCTTCCTGGCAGTGCTGGCACCTGCCACGCGTCAGCAGTGGGCACCCGTGGCCAGCAGGGCACTGGGTGACACCAGCGGGGCACTGGGTGACACCAGCGGCAGCAGCAGGAAGCGCGCTGGTGCGCTGTCAGGACGGCAGACGCGGTGCGCAGGCAGGCGCGGGGCGCAGGCAAATAAGCAACTTGAGCTTGCAAGCAGTGGCATGCAGCACAGCGGCAACGGCATGGTAGCGCAGCATGCCAGCAGCCCGCAGAGTGGCCAGCCATCAGCATGAGGCGCGCCGCTGTGCAGCGGCGGCACGGCCGCGACAGCGACAGCGGCATGGCAGCGGCACGCCACCTGCAGCAGCACACCGCAGAGCATCAGGCAGCCAGCCAGTGCAGACGGTATTGGCCCGGCAGCAACAAGTGGCAGCTCGCGCATTGCGGCGATACACAACAGCAAGGCGTGCGCGCTCATCAGATTGACCAGCTGGAGTTGAGAGCCACGGGGTTTCACACGCTCCCCACGCACCACAACAGCCACAGCTGGCGGTTTTCTGAGCACTCGGCTGGCCGCCCCCACCGCCGCCGCCGCCGCCGCCGCCCGCACCTGCTGGCATAGCGCTGACCTTCCCTCCCCCGCCGCTGCTGCGCTGTGCTGCGCCTGCTGTGCCCGCTGTGCAGTTCGGCATGAAGCGCCAGGTGGTGGGCATCTGGAAGTGCAAGGCCTGCAACAAGACCCAGGCTGGCGGCGCTTACGTGCTCAAGTGAGCTTGCCAGGCTGAGGGCTTGGGGCGGGCAGCGCCCCGGGGCTGGGCTGGGCTGCAGAGCCGCAGGCTGAGGCTGAGCTGCAGAGCCGCAGGCTGAGGCTGAGCGGCCTCTCACGTTCCGGCGCTGGGTGGCAAGCCTGCCAACAAGGGTGGGGCACCCGGGGTGTGGCGGGTGGCTGGGCACGCAGCCCAGTCGTTCCACGGACTGCTTGGATTCGCTGAATCGCTCCCCTGGGCCGCTCCTGAACCTCTCGTTCCCGCTCCCCCTTGCGTCCCCCCTGCAGCACTGCTGCCTCCGTGACGGTGCGGTCGACCATCCGCCGCCTGCGCGAGCAGATCGAGAAGTAGACAGCCAAGCCAGCCAGCCAGCAGGCCAGCCCAGCGCCCGTGCCAGCCGGCGGGCGCCTGCGCACTGCTAGCGGCACGCCACCCGGTCATTGCTTCTCCCGTACGCACACACAGACACCCATGTAACGTGGGGCCGAAATTGGACTCGGACTTGAGAGTTGAAAGCGTTCCGCACCCAGATTATAAGAGGAGCATGGAGTTGAACACTGTTCCACACACCAGATTATTGGGCCACCTCAAGTGGGAGGTGGGCAAGATGGGAGTTGGGCCAGTGGCGAGCCTCTGGCCAGCCCATGGGTGTGGCGAGGAGTATCGGCCGTCAGTGGCGCGGCGCAGCAGTCTTGGTACTGCCCATCCTGCCGGGCGCTACACGTAGTCTCTGGATGTCCGGCCTGCTTCATGCATGACCCAGCGAACATACCGAGCGGTAGAACCCAAAGGGAAGCGGGCACCTGAGTGCTAAAGCAAACCCGGCTGGTCCAGGCACTGCCGGTCCAGCGTGGCCGTCGTCGGCGCGAACTGAAGTCAGGCGGGATCTGAAGTCAGGACTAACGTCCGACACGATTGTAAATTAAGCAGCGCATGCTCTCACAGCGACTGACAACCCCGCCGGCCGTGCAAGCGTAGCAGTGGGAGCGCTTCGCCGTGCCAGCAGCAGGATGGCGCTGCCGCCGTCGCCTTTCGCAGCCTTGAAGGAGCAGGAGTTCAGTGCATGCGCCAGCCCGGGGGATTCAGGGGTCACTACTGAGCACGTGCCTCCAGTCCAGACTCCCGCTCTTTCGCCTTTTCTGGGCGTGGCAGGCGGCCTGGACGCGTCAAACAAGAGCCGCAAAACCTCTCCGTCACTGTCTCCCTTCGGCTCCGGGCTGCAACCGTTGTCTACGGCCCGCAGCGCTGGGGGCCTTTCCACCGCTCCAAGCGGCGGCAGGGGCGGCGCGCCGGAGCTGTGGCGGCAGGGCACGGCGGTTAGCGACATGGTGGCCAACGCCCTGGGCTGCACAAACGTTGCAGACATGTGCGGGCCCACCTTCATCCCGCCACACCGCCTCAAGAAGCCCAAGGCGCTTGGGCAGGGGGCATTTGCAGGTGAGGCCCGACAGGGTGCCGGGCGGCACCCCCTTCCGGTACGCTCATGGCGTCGGCGCTGTCATGCATTCGCCGCTGCGGCAGAGGAGAATGTCACCGCTACCGCAACATTTGAACCGCCTGACACGCCTGCACTCCCATCCCCCTGCCCGCAGAAGTGGAGCGGGCGCAGCTGCTGCCCGCAGGCGAGGGCAGCAGCAGCGGCAGCAGCGCCGGGCCCGCCGGGCCCGTCATGGTGGCCGTCAAGCGGCTGAAGCCTGACGTGCTCGAGTCCGAGGTCGACTGCATGAACTTCATCACGGAGGCGCGGCTGCTGATCAAGATGCGGCCTCACCCCTCCATCATCAAGTACATTGGGCTGGGCTGCCAGGACGCCACATCGCTGGAGGCGCAGTGGCGCACGCTCTACCTGGTGCAGGAGGTGAGGGCCGGCCGGGGGCCAGGGCATGGCGGAACTGAGGCAGGGCGGGGAGCAATGTGCGGTTGGTGTCAGAGTTTGGGCTGGTGGCAGCACATGCCCGCCTGCCTGCCACCTGCCGGACTGCCCACAAGTGGCAGGGCAGGGATGCTGTTGTACAGGATATCCTGTACATCGATGTACCAGCGCCCATACCCTGCCTCTGCTGCCAGCGGTGCCTCCCAGTCCTTCCCATTCCTTGCCTTCACTGCCTCCCACCGCATCCCACTCCCTGCTGCCACTGCTTCCCACTGCTTCTCACCCCACACTGCTTCTCACCCCTGAGCCCCCTCCACTGCCCGCCGGCCCCCTGCCCCCTTCCCACCTCACCCGCCGCAGTATGCCGCCGGCGGCACCCTCAAGAAGCTGATCCTCAACCAGATGATCACGCCCACGCGCAAGCTGTACAGCCTGGCGGATGCTGTGCGGTGGGGCGCACAGATTGCAGAGGGCCTGGCCTTCATGCACTCCCTCACACCCGCGGTGAGCAGAGGCGGGGCTGGGGGCAGGCTGGGATGCAGGTGTCGGCCGGGGCGGAGGTGTGGATGCACGTGCCTGGCAGCCGCTGTGCAGCCCTGCACGCCGGGCCTGTGGCCCCGGCCGTCTTCTCACCTCTACAGCTCCGCCCCACCCACATTGAAGTGTTCTCCGTGTTACCCGCTCTCCCCATGCCTTCAATGCCGCTCCCCCACACCACCGCAGATCATCCACCGCGACCTCAAGTCGGAAAACGTGCTGCTGACGCCCGGGGCGGCAGGGCAGCAGGACGCCAAGCTGGCCGACTTTGGGCTGCACAGGCTGGTGCCGCTGGATGGCAAGTCACGCTGGGGGTTCTACCGCGTGGGGGGCAGCACACACGGCGGCGGCGACGCGGCGGCGGCGCTGCGCCTCCACGCCACCTCCTCGCCCACGTCGGGTAGCACAGCCGCCATGCAGCCGGCGGCGCTTGCCAGCAGCGTCAGCCAGGCGGCGCGCCAGTTGTTGGCAGAGGATGAGCAGTGGGACAGGGGCGTGGAGCATAGGTACACAATGACTGGCAAGACTGGCGCCTATGTGTACATGTGAGCGCACCCCGCTGTGTGTGCTGAGCGCCGAGGCGCGCCGCCCTGCCCTGCGGGTCGCCTGCTTGGGGGATCTGGCCAGCCAGCCTGCGGCCTCCTTGCCGGGGTGGCGTGAGTCGTGCCCAGCCAGCCCCGTGCCAGAAGTGGCTCCAGGTCAATGCGAGTCGGACAGTTGGTGGGATGCGGCAGCCTGGCCCACCGCTGCCGCTGCGCCCGGCCGCACCACCCGGCCGCGGCGCCAGCCCCAGCGCCCGTGCATCCCTGAACCGGCCAGGCTGTCACACAACACCCACATGCACCCACCCACCCATGCGTCTGCAGGGCCCCGGAGGTGCTGCAGTGCCAGCCGTACAACGAGAAGGTGGATGTGTTCAGGTGGGTGGAGGCGGGGGCGGAGTGGCAGGCAGCGGACAAAAAATGTGTTCGCTAAACCAGCTGCGTGATGCGAGCAGGCGACACGGCAGCATGCTGCTGCACTGCCTGCCAGACCCGGCACCTTCACCCCTACACGCCCCTGCCCCCCTCCCCTGCTCTCCTGCCCTCCCTTCCCGCCCTGCCCACCGCATCCCCGCCCCTTGCCTCCCCCCTCCCCCGCCGCCCCCCCTCCCTGCAGCTTTGGCGTCATCCTGTTTGAGCTGCTGCACCGCAAAATGATTGTGGCCGAGCTGATGTACCTGGGGGATGCAGCAGATGCAGAGAACCATGCACACGAGGTGGGCGGGCCCAGGAGTGCAGGTGCCGGGCAGGCACGCCATCGGAGGGCTGCGGGTGGGGAGTGCCTGGTCGACAAGGCGGCTGGTGGCCTTCAGGCGCAGCGGGCCCGCCTCTGCCTGTGCCGCCTCGCCGCGTCCGGACGCCTCCCCCTCTCACTGCTTCCCTCACGCCCTCCCCCGCAGGTGGCTGCCGGCTACCGCCAGCCCATCAGCGGCGACCTGCCACCGGCGCTGCAGCAGCTGGTGCGCGAGTGCTGGGCGCAGAGCCCCGAGCAGCGGCCCAGGTGAGGGCAGCTGTGTGCCTCCAGCTGTGTCCTCATGAGTCTGTGTCCTGGTCAGGCTGCGAGCTGCACAAGCACGCACTACAAGTATACGCTCCCCTTCTTTCTATCATGCATTGAGAAGGCAGTGCTGATGCCTGCACTCTACTGCGGCCCCGCCCATCACGCATTGCCAACCTGGCCCCCCAAAACCTGCCCCTGCTCCTCCCGGAACTCCCCGCTGCAGCATGGCTGCGGTGGCTGCCCGCCTGCAGGAGGTGCAGCAGTCTGGGGAGGTGGAGGAGGCGGAGGGGCGGCACGGGCCGGCGGCCTCTGCCGGCTGCTGCACCGTCATGTGAGAGCAGTGGCGCCGCCGCCGGGCGCGCTCAATCTCAACGTACGTCCCCTTGCAGGCCACCAGCCCGCTGCACCCAGCAGTGCTTCCCCCTGCAGCCCACCACTCTGATGCACCCAGCAGCCTGCCGTGGCCTTCCTTCTGCCGCGCTGCCTGCCATGCCATGCGTGCAATGGCGTGACGTAACGACGACGCCTCAAGCGTGCACGCGGGCTGCACGGGGGACCGGTGCTGGCCCCCATACAATTTCCTTTTCTTCATGCATTTGCCTCAAACTCAACATATGTGGCCCCACAGGCTTTGGCACTGGCGCCCCGGTGGACTAGCCATATGCTTGGCACGACAGCGCCTCTTGTTGCGTGCTCTAATCTCTTACACACCCCGTCCCGACGGGTGCATGCTGCGTGTCCACACCACTGCTTCCTGCATAATTCATGACCCTTCTCGGCTACCCTGCTGACGCGCCAATCACACTGCGCCCTTGATCCACTTCAAACCACATGACCACTGTTCTGCCACCTGCTCCAACCCGTCGAGGTGTCCCCGCTCTCTGGGCTGCCACGGCCCATCTGCCCTGCACCCCCATTCTTGCGCTGCCACGGCCCATCTGCCCCGCACCCCCATTCTTGCGCTGCCACGGCCCATCTGCCCCGCATCCCTATTCCTGATCTGCCACAGCCCATCTGCTCCGCATCCCTTTTCTTGCGCTGCCGTCCCCCCCCCCCCCCCTCCCCTCCACTGCTCACACCCCTCCAGCGGCCCTCCTTTACCTTTCACACGGTGCGCTGCCCCTCAAAGCGTGCCGCCCTGCGTGCTGCCTGGGATACAGCCATGCACACCAAGCGCCCGCTGGGTGCCTCCTGACGCCCCTCTGCTCACATCCAGACTGGATCCTTCCCTCATCACACCCCCGCCATCACCCGCCCTCCTCCCGCCTCACACCCTCAGCCCCCCCGGCAAGCACATGCTACGGCATGCACTTGCGTCGTTGAAAGCACTTATGTGCACCGGATGCAGCCCTGTAACTCAGCGCCTCTAAGTCACTGGGGCGGTGGCGGGTCAGCAACAGGGCGGGCACCACACTGGTACCATCCATGCGCCCCCTGCACATGTGCATGCAGACGCCACTTGGCCAGCGGCAAGGCGACCCACGTGACAGGGGCTCCCCGCCGTACGGCAAATGCAACTAATTATTGGATCCTATGGCGGGGACTCGTCATTGGGTGGTCATTCCAGCCGTACCGGTGCCAGAGCCTGCTGACACCGGGTGGCCGGGCGGCGGGAGGAGCGGGAGCCTGCGCGCAAGCGTGCCCGGTGTGCCAGAGGCGAGCCACCTCAGGTGTTTAAGCATGCAAGCCTATCATGTCGCCGGGTAATCGATGATGGATGCTCCCGGGGGTTGGCTTTTCCCTTGCCCTTGATGGGGGGTGGGTGCATTCTCTGGGTGGGTGGGTGTATTCTCTGGTACACTCGGGAGCCCGCTGCCTCCCCTCCCTGAAGCAAGCTCCAGCAAGGGGCTCCGCCATTTTCGATTGCCTCTCTAAATGCCACACAGCCTGGCAAAGCGAACGCAGTACGTTGACCGTATCACTGCACAGGCAGCGGGGCGCGTCCCATGGGGCAGCGTCCTGGCGGTGCTGCAGGGCACCTCCAGTGCCCTCCACGTTGGCATGCCCGCCCAAGTAAGAACGTCCTCGCGGCCCCTCACTGCCAAAATCTCCAATCAACTGTCTGTCTCCTCCTTCACCTCACATCTGCCACGTCTCCGTGCGCGTTTGGCAGCTCTGGAGGTATGACCGGCATGCTGGTGGCCCCCACGCGGCCCGACGCTCCCGAGCTGGTGTCAGCGTTTGGCGCGCTGCAAGGCGTCCCGTTTGACATTCCTGAGGACCATGAAGCCTCCGGTACCGCGCCGTCCTCGTCGCACGGCGCTGTCACCGGCAGCCTGGCCAGCTCCAGCTCCGGCGCCTCAACGCTGGGCGAACCCTGCCTCCAGCGCAACCCCAGCGCCCCAGCGCGGCTTAGATCGCTGAGCCTGTCGCGGAAAGGCTCCGCGGCGCTGCCACTGGCCACTGCCCGCAGCTGTGGGGGCGGCACCGCCGCCCCAGGCGGACGCGGCGGCGCGCCGCAGCTGTGGCGGCAGAGCACGGCGGTTAGCGACATGGTGGCCACCGCCCTGGGCTGCACAGACGTAGCAGACATGTGCGGGAGCTCCTTCATCCCACCGCAGCGCCTGAAGAAGGCGAAGGCGCTGGGGGAGGGGGCATTTGCGGGTGAGTTCTGCCCAGCTTCCTAAGTGTCCCATCCCGCGGAGTGCACGGGCTCGGCTACTGCGGCTGCTAAGTGGCCCCTCGCTCCCTGCCCATACTCCCCCCCACTGGCCCCGTGCCATCATCTGTGTGCCCTGCATTACAGTACCTCCTTACCACCCTGCCCCGTCTTGTTCTTCCTGCTGCAGAGGTGGAGCGGGCGCAGCTGCTGCCCGCCGAGCAGCTTCCGGGGGAGGGCAGCAGCGCCGCGCCCGCCAGCCCCGCCACGGTGGCCGTCAAGCGCCTGAAACCGCACGTGCTCGAGTCCGAGGTGGACTGCATGAACTTCATCACGGAGGCGCGGCTGCTGATCAAGATGCGGCCTCACCCCTCCATCATCAAGTACATTGGGCTGGGCTGCCAGGACGCCACATCGCTGGAGGCGCAGTGGCGCACGCTCTACCTGGTGCAGGAGGTGAGGCGTTGGCGGGGGGCCCGGGTTGAGAGGCAAGGGGCGAAAGGGAATCTTTTGGAAGTTCTTGAACTTGCCTTCCTACCTTCCCCCTGCCTGCCTGCTTGCCTGTCCCCCTGCCCGCCTGCCTGCCTGCCTGCCCGCCTGCCCGCCTGCCTGCCTGCCGGCTGGCCGCAAAGCGCTCAGCATCGCGTCGCCCCTCTAACCCCCACCCCACCCTACCCATCCTCCCTGCAGTTTGCCGCCGGCGGCACCCTCAAGAAGCTGATCCTGAACCAGATGATTGCGCCCACCCGCAAGCTGTACAGCCTGGCAGACGCGGTACGGTGGGGCGCACAGATTGCGGAGGGACTGGCCTACCTTCACTCGCGCACGCCTACGGTGAGAGCTGCCCCACTTCTGAGCTGCGCCGGCAGAGAAGCCCGCTGCCCGCTGCTCAGCCATTCTAGCAGCCACTGTGCATGCCTCCGGTGATGCCAACACCTGCCCGCTGATGCGGCAGCCGAACCCGCCCCTCTGCCCAGCCACCCCCTGCCCCCTCTGACCACCCTCTGTTTGCGCCCCCCGGCCCCGCACCCTCCCCTTTGTTACTGCCACCGCAGATCATCCACCGCGACCTGAAGTCCGACAACGTGCTGCTGACCCCCGGGGCGGCAGGGCGGCAGGACGCCAAGCTGGCCGACTTTGGACTGCACCGGCTGGTGCCGGCGGCCGGCAAGCAGAGGTGTGGTGCGCTGCCTAGGGCGGGGGAGGCTGTCAGTGAGGGGCACTATGCACTGCCTGCAGCGCCAGCCTGGCACACACGTGCGAGGGTACGCTGGTTACAGGCTGGCCGGGCTGGCAGGCCAACCGGCTGCATGTGCGGGCCTACCGCTGCCAGATGTGTGCGCGCCATGCCCTGCACACGTGCCAGACCTTCCCCCGTACCGTCCACCTCCCTGCAGGGCCGAGGGCGGCGCTCACGGGCTTGAAGGCGTGCTTGCCAACTTGCAGCTCAGCCCGCCCACTTCGCCCATGGCCGGCCCACGGACACCCACGGCGGCTCAGGCGGCTGAGCAGCTGCTGCGGGAGGGTGCAGAACGGGGGCCCACGTACTGCATGACTGGCAAGACTGGGTCGTTTGTCTACATGTGAGCGCCTGATAGTGCGGCATGCTGATGCTGACGTGGCTGCACGTCGGCGCTGCTGCGCACGCTGTGCCCTGCTCGGTGTTTGCCCGCCCGGCCTGCCCGCCTGTCGCCCGCCTCCCTGCCCTGGTGGCACTGCTCTGCTGCTGCCCCGGCTCTTGCACTAGCGCTGCTGTAAATGCATGCCTGCCTCCATTGCTACTGTGCGCTTCCCCAGCCGCCACCGCCACCCAGGCTTATTATCCACTGACAACAATCACTTTGTGATTGTGCGGCTGCAGGGCCCCCGAGGTGCTGCTGTGTCGGCCGTACAACGAGAAGGTGGATGTGTTCAGGTGGGTGGGTGGGCGGGTAGAGGATGGGCCAGCGTGGGGGGTGGAGCAGCAGCAGGCCCTGGCAAGCCCACGGGTGGGGCGGGTGATTCTCATCAAAGGTTCAGGTGTCTTGAAATGTGCTGCAGTCATAGCACGGGGCTGCTGGGGAGTGCTGGGGGCCATGTGCATGCTGAGCATGCTGAGCAACTGCCAAGCTGCACTGCCCTCGCTCCAACAGCCACGTGTGCCACTCACACAAGCCCTTTTGCCCCCCCCGCCCCCCTCCCCCCCCCGCAGCTTTGGCCTCATCCTGTTTGAGCTGCTGCACCGCAAAATGATTGTGGCCGAGCTGATGTACCTGGGGGATGCGCAGGATGCGGAGGCGCACGCATACCAGGTGGGTGGACCTACAGGAGGGTGCTGCATCTGTGGACTGAGGAGGGGTGGGCAAGGAGGTGGGCAGAGGCACAGCACAGCAGGCCATGCATACAAGTCCGGTGTGCAGCTATGGGAGCAGGAGGGCGGGCGGGGGTAGATCAGTTGGGTGGTGTTTTAATATTGCAGTGGGCGAGGATGCAGGCCAGTGCAGGTCCCGCTGTCTGTGCAGTGTGCCAGAATGCTCACCGCTCCCTGCCCTCCCTCGCCCCCCGCAGGTGGCTGCCGGCTACCGCCAGCCCATCAGCGGCGACCTGCCGCCGGCGCTGCAGCAGCTGGTGCGCGAGTGCTGGGCGCAGAGCCCCGAGCAGCGGCCCAGGTGAGGGCAGCTGACAGTCACAACTCGGTGTTACGTGCTGCCGGCAAGTGCCAGAATGCATGGGTCATGCCGCTGCATGCCCTAAGGCGTGCATGCATGCCATGCAGCTGTACACTCTGTGTGACCTAAGGGTGCACCCATTTTGCTGATCCAGCATCCCATGCCATCCCCTCTCATATGCAACGTGCTGCAGCATGGCTGCTGTGGCTGCCCGGCTGCGGGAGGTGGAGCGGTCTGGCGAGGTGGAGGAGGCGGAGGGGCGGCACGGGCCGGCAGCCTCTGCCGGCTGCTGCACCGTCATGTGAGGCGAGGTGGAACACCCTGGGGCGGTGCCCCAGGTTTCATTGACAATTTTCACTGTGTGGCACACACTTGCCCGGATTATCTGTTCGAACGCAGCGCCGCCAATCTTATAAACTATCAACAAAATAAACGCTTGATTCAAACAATTGTGGGCCAGACGGCCCCCAGAGAGGCGGCACTCTGGACCTTGGTGTGAGGCAGCACAACAGCAGCCCCGGTTTCATGACACAGAAGCAGTATTCTTTGCCCCACCCGAATCCTCAAGACCAAGCATGCTCAACGGTTGCATCCCCTTCTGTCTTCATTCCCCAACAAGCTTTCCAAAAACACAGCAACCAAATAACCGCCCAGACAGTTTTTCTGCCCGACTCGTATCCGCTTCCTTCTTTCCATCACGGGGAGCCTCGTACTGCCACTCCCCATCCTACCCCCAGCTCCTCTCTACCTTTTCTTCTCTTTGCAGTCTCCCTGGCACGTGTAAGCGGATGTGACAGTGTGATCAGGGACGGAGTTCGGACCAATCCAATCTAAATCTGGAGGGCAACAGGCAAAGCAGTGCGATAGGGTGCGGCGGTGGCAGGCCTGGGAAGGAGAGAGCAACGGCACAGGGCCCGCCCTCCGTGGTAGGGAGAGCATACATAGGCAATAGGCACTTGGCCACAGGTGCTGCTGATGTGGGAGGGCTGGAGGGGCACGGGGGGGCGGGGTGGGGTGAGGGCAGGGTGCATCAGGCGGGGCAGCGCCCGCTGGCGGGGGCCGACGCCACGGCGCAGGTGCAAGAACGGATTGCCGCCGCTCCGGCTTGGGAGCGCATGCGCTGCGGCACAGCGCGCTTGTGGCAAGCTGCAGCCGCTTGGGTGCGCTCATCAACGTAAATCATCTTGTGCCTCATCTCATCGAGCACATCTCATGCATACTGGTAGCCCCGCACGGCGTAGGGGTTGTCGTTGGGCGGCTGCTCCGCCACTGGGTAGCGGGCCGAGGGCACCCCATCCACGCTCTTTGTGGAAGGGCCCAGCGCCACCGCCGGCGCCGCCTCTGGCTCTGAAAACCGCTTGCTGCTGCCCAGGGATGCCGACATGGCACCGGGCCCGGCAGAGTGGTAGGGCCGCTGGTCGCCTGGCTGCATGCCGGCCGAGGGCGGCCCGGGGGGCAGTGAGCCTGTGGAATGGTAGGGGTTGGACGCCTCTGGCGGGCCGTTGCCGGACATGCCCACCGCTGGCGGCACGCCGGAGGAGCCGCCGCCAAAGCCTGCCGCACCCGCGCCTGCAGAGGAGGCCGCTCCCGTGGGGGTGCCCGACTGGGAGGGCACCGGCTGCGGCACGGCCGGCACGTTGGACAGCTCGCCAAAAGCGTCTGCTGCGCCCAGCAGCGCGCCGCCCTGCAGGCGCAGCGCCGCCGCAACTGCACGGGCGCAAACACAGGGGGATGGGGGGCGGGCAGGGTATGGCAGGGAGGAGGTGGGAGGGGCTGGCTCCTCTGGGTTCCCCAAGGGATAGCCTAAGCTGCCAGTGACACCTCCCCGCTGGCATGGGCAGCAGATCTGCTTACCTCCCTGCCTGCCTGCCTGCCTGAGGACTCCCAGGAACCCCAGCCTTCCCTCCCGCAGGGTCAAGCTGCCTGCCAGGTGCCTGCCCACCTCCCCCAGCACGTGCCGCTGCAGTGCTCCCACTGCTGCCCGTCGTCTGCTGCCATGCGCGCCCACCCATGCAAGCACACAGTATCCACAAGGACACACACAAGGCAGCTCACCGTAGTGCTTGAGGTACTGCCCGTCGGATATGAGTGCCGCAAGGTCACGCGCCAGGAGCGCCTCCTGCTGGTCAAAGTTCTGGGTCGTCACTGCGCAGCACAGCAATGGGGAGCCCGAGGCAGGTCGGGGGGTTGGCAGGATGAGCAGGAGATGGTGGTCAGCAGAGCAGGGCCTCCTGCTGGTCAACAGTTCCGGGTCGCCGTCGCTGAGCACGCTGGCGCCTGAGCCCGGGAATAGAACGTGTGATTGAGAGCCGACAAAGCAAGACAGCAGGGCATCAGCGCCAGGGTCCCAATCTAGCGGCAGGTGCCTGGCGCAACAGGCCATGCTCCACCTGCCCCGGTCCACCCTACCTCCCTTTTCCCGCTCTCGCCCCTGCACACCCCTTCCAGTCACGCCCCCTTCCCCCTTGCCCTGCACCCTGCACCCAGGCCCCTGCCCTCACTCGCCTTTGAGCTTGGCCTCCTTGTGGCTCAGCGTGCGAATCGTGGTGTCCAGCTTGGCCTCCGTCTTGGCGCCGCCGCCCTGCGACCCCAGCTTGGCGCGCATCGAGCTCACCCTGAGGCGGGTGGGTGGGGGTGGGTGGGGTAGGGGTGGGGTGTGGTCAGACGGGAGCGCAGTGCAGCTGAGCCGGCCGGCGGTGCAGCAGAGGCCGGCGCGCCCTTGGTCCGGCCCTCTCTCAGGGGACTGCGCCATAGGCGCTGTGCTGCGGAGGAAGCAGGCTGCCCAGCCTAAGCAATCAAGTGTCGAATTTTCGCTTTCCAGACCAGGCACACACGAGCTGGGCTCTTCAGCCCATTGCAGCAACAGCCGGGCAGCAGCAGCAGCCGGGCAGCCGCAGCAGCAGCAGCCGGGCAGCAGCGGCAGCCGGGCAGCAGCAGCAGCAGCAGCCGCAGCAGCAGCAGCCGGGCAGCAGCAGCAGCCGGGCAGCCGCAGCAGCCGGGCAGCCGCAGCAGCAGCAGCCGGGCAGCAGCGGCAGCCGGGCAGCAGCAGCAGCAGCAGCCGCAGCAGCAGCAGCCGGGCAGCAGCAGCAGCTGGGCAGCCGCAGCAGCATCCGGGCAGCAGCAGCAGCTGGGCAGCCGCAGCAACATCCGGGCAGCAGCAGCAGCTGGGCAGCCCAGCAGCATCCGGGCAGCAGCAGCCGGGCAGCAGCATCCGGGCAGCAGCAGCCGGGCAGCAGCATCCGGGCAGCAGCATCCGGGCAGCAGCATCCGGGCAGCAGCATCCGGGCAGCAGCAGCACCCTGGGCTCACTTTGTCGACATCTCTGTGACTGTGCGCCGCCGCGAGTCCAGCTCCAGCCGCGTGTTCTCAAGCTCCCTGAACCGCGCCTGGAGAGGGGAACAAGCAAGGCACCACCAGAAGGGCAGGAGGGAGGGCAGCAGTGGGTTTGCAGGCATGGCGTGTAGCCGCCGCACAGCCAGCCCCTTCTCCGCAGCTCTCACCGCCAGCTGCAGCAGACGACCTGCCAGCGGGAAAGAACCCCGCACCCCCTTCCCCAGACCCTCTCCCCACTCGTGCCAACCTTCTGCAACAGCGCCCACCGCCACCTGCATGCACACATCCTGCCAGCGGCACCCCCCACCGCCAACTGCACACTGCGCCCGCCTTGCCCGCCCCGCAGGCCCACCACACAGCGCCCTTCCAGCAGTCACCGCCAGCTGCCAATGGTGAGCTGCGCCGGGCAACCACCAAGCAAGGCACCACAGCCGCACAGCACAGCACAGCGCCCCATCCACAGCACTCACCGCCAGCTGCGTGTGCACCTCCTGCCAGCGCGTCAGCGGCGCCAGCACCTCCGTTTCCAGCTTGTGCCCCGACTCGTTGCCCACACGGCTGATCGACTCCGCCTTGAAGTGGGGGCCGCCAACCTTTGGGAGCAGGAAGGGAGGGGGGAGGGGAGGGGGAGGGAGCGTGAGGGAGAGCAAGGGGTGGCAGACAGGGAGGGGGAGGGAGCGGGAGGGAGCGCGACAATTGGGGCAGCAAGGGGCGGCAGTGGCGAGGGCATTGCCCTCCACAGCTGATGGGCCCCGCCAGCGTTGAGGAGCGGCCCGTCCGCTTGGGGAACAGGAGGAGCAGCGGGTGAGGGGCAGCATGGGTTTTGTGCACCCCAGTTGCCCCACCAACCCCGCCGTCCCTGGCTTCCGATCGCACCTGGTGCAGCCCCGCCGCCGCGCCGCCCGCGCCCGCATTGCTGTCGTCGTACGTCTGAGGCAGCGGCAGCGCCATGACCCCTTTGGTCGTGGACAGAAGCTCGGCATTGGCGTCGTGTGCGGCACGAATCGCCTTCTCGCACTTCCGGACCTGCGGGCAGATGGCGGGCGCAGGGGCAGCACACCGCCAGTGAGCAGACCAGCCAGTGGTGCAGGACACCGCCAGTGAGCAGGCCAGCCAGTGGTGCAGCACACACGCAGGAAGTTTGGAGCTGTTGCAGCAGCGCGCAGCGCCCAAGCCAGAGAACGCCCCAGAAGCCATCATGCCAGCAATGGCGTCATAGTTGTGCGAGCACGGCGGGCGCACAAACGGCGGCAAGGCGGCAACACGTGCTGCCGGCAGGCACGCCGCCCACTCTATCACTGGCTCGCCAGCTCCCTGCACTGCCGGGGCTGGATGGTTGCCTGCCCGTGGCTCAACACCCTGCTGTGCCATGCACAGTGCTTGCAGCATGGCACCCGCCGCCGGCCCATCCCCCCTGTCGTCAGCGGCACCTGCATGCTGAAGTCGGTGGCCGTTTTCATCATTGACCTGTTCCTGCAGGGCGGACAGACAAACGGAGAACAAACAACGAGTGCACAATGAGGCGGGCTGGCTGGCAGAGGTGGGGCCGAGCAGCAGTGGAATGCCCCAGCTCGAGCAAGCGAGCGAGAGGGCACGCAGCAAGGGCCAGTGGCTGGGCAGCACAAGGGCGTAGCTGTGGTGGAGCACCACCCCGTGCCTGCGACCCCGATGGCCTGACAGGATCAAACGCAAGCAGCTCAAATGCCGCTTCGTTGGCAGGCAGCTGCCGCCGCTGGTGCGCCGGCTGCTGCCAGCACGCTGCCGCCGGCCGAAGCTGCAGCTGCCCCTGCAGCTCTCGGCTCTTCAGCGCGCCGCGACACCTGCACCCGCCTCCTCTGCTGGCCACGAACACTGGGCAGGCGCGTGTGGCGGCTGCAGCTGTGAGTTGCCCCACTTGCAGCCGCGTCCCCACCTTGCATTGCTCGTCAGGTCGGCTGCCGCCCCCGGAATGCTCTCCCGCACTTTCTCCTTCCAGCGCCTCCAGCTAGCGCCCATTGTGGCGTCTGCAAGTGCACTCCTGCTGGCAGCCGCTTTGCCTTTCTCCGATCGCTACGGCGCTGCACGGCGCAGTTGTTTTTCAGGAGGTGAGCAGCGTTCGGCTGTATGAGCGTGCTAGGAGTAAGTGTCCAGCAAGGAATCGCCACGGAGGCAGCCAGCGCGCGAGGCGCAGACCGCACAAAGCCATTCAATATCGCGGGCTGGGAAACTGAAGTGGCAATGCGGGTGTAAAACGACATGTCGCGCACCGGGGGCGCATGCCGGCAGGGCGGAGGACCTGAACTGGCGGCAGGCTGGAGGCGGGCGGGTGGCGGAAGCGTTTTCTGCCTGTTGGCAAGCCTCAAGTCGAGGCGTGCTGCATCTATTGGCCAATAAGCATAGCCCGCACACAGTTGACACTAAAATGGGCTATTTGTATCCATGAGCTGCAGCCGGCACGTGCCTGCACACGTGCAAACGCACCCACCTGCCCACCCGGCCTGCCGCCCCAGCGTGACACTGATGCCTCTCTTTATAGCGCTGCAAATGCTACAATTGGGGCCTGATCTGTCGGCATGCAGATGTCCAAGTAGGCCATGCCACGTCCAATGAAGCAGGTTACCGGAGCACATGCAAACTGGGGCATTAGTTGCTGTGTGTGCATGCATACTTCCAAACAGCTTCTAAAGGAGAGAGAGAGGCCGGGGAACATGGTTTAGCCGTCATTGGCAAAGGGAAGAGCGATCCAACTAGGCTTGATCAAGGCTGAGTCAGAAAACATCCTGAACCGTGTGCCATCGCCGCGCCAGCTCACATCAGATCAGAGGAGGCGCGCAGGCACAGCAGAGGTCGTGCAGCAAGTGCCCCCTTCACACATCAGCAAGCGGCGGAGTATATACAGAGCTGCCTCACGCGACTGCGTAAGGGCTGGCGTCCGCAAACTGCTGCCCGTTCGTCACAGGGAAGCGCGCCATGGGAGGCGGCTGCCCGCCGGCGGCCGGGGTCACCGGTGGCAGGCTGCCGGCGCTGGGGTTCCTGGCCAGGCTGTACCGCTCGGCAACCACAGGGGGCGGCGCCTCGGAGCTGACGTGGCTGGCCATGCTGGCAGTGGCAGGAGTGTGCAAGGCGTGGGAGGCGGCAATGGTGGCGGGGGGTGCACTGCCTGGGGTGTGCAGGCCCGTGCCTGGCTTGTAGGCAGCGCTGTCTGGGGTGTGCATGGCGGGCGTGGTGGCTGGCAGGCCGACTGTGGCAGCGACCTTGCTGGCGGGCGGGGGAGAGCCGGCAGGCAGCGGGCCAAACGCCTCGGCGCCGGTGAGCAGCGCGTGCCCCTGCAGGCGCATGGCCGCCGCGGCTGCAGCGGGGGAGCAGGCAATGCGGGGGGGGGAGGGGGTTCATGATCAGCTGTAGTGGAAAGTTTAAAGTGAGCCTTCCTGCGGTGCACGCAGGTTGCCTCCTGCCGATGTGTCGCTCTCGCTGGGGTCGCTGCATTGGCTGTCCACAATCCAGTCACCGACACGAAACTCGTGCTCCCTCTCTCACCACACGGTGCATGGCTGGCTTTTTAGTCTTCCACACTGGGGAAGACTCTAAGCCAGCTCAGAGCTCGCTTCACGTGACCTTGCTGGCAGCATGTCTCCCGCAATATAAGCCTCACATGCCGGCAGGAAGACCTTCTAACCGCTTTCGGCGCCCCCGGCTTTCCCGAAAACAATTGGCAGTGTCTCCCCCCCTACACCGAGCCTCAAATTCCAACAGCAAGGGCTGCTGTTCTCACCGTAGAGGCGCAGGTAAGCTGCATCCCTGATCAGGGTGGACAGGTCGCGGTGCAGGAGGCGCTCGCTCTCCTCAAACATCTGGCTGGCCACTGCGGGCAGGGCAGAGGGAGGGGAGGGGTGCGCAAGGTGGGTAGGGGTCACACGGCAGCATGGCAGGGGCAGCAGGAATGGGCAGCCGCAGCGTGAGGCAGCAAACAGTCGGAAGCTTCCCTGCCTTGAAGGCCACCGCTTCCTGCCCTGCACTCCTCCCAAGGCAAGCCGGAGCAGCAGCAGCGCCCACACATGCTCCACCAACAATCCACCACCCCGCCGTCTTCAGCCAGCATTGAAGGTGGACGAAGCTTCACGCCCTGCCTGCCTCCATCACACCCCCACAGCCTTGCTCAAGTCCTACTACTTGGATACGACACAGCGAGGGGGGCCCACCTTGCAGCTTGCCCTCCTTGTGCTGCAGCAGCTTGGTGCAGTCCTGCAGCCCTGCCTCCTTCTTGGCGTCCCCGCCCTGGGACAGCCGCGCACGCATGCTCTCCACTCTGCGCCAGGACGCAAACAGGCATGGATGGCCAGCAGGCGCTGTCAAGGATGAGAGACGGGCGCCAGCTTGCTCCGGCCAGCGGTGCAATCTGGTGCTGTCCCTCCTTTTCCGAAGCCCGAAACAGCAGGCTCCTGGCATGGGGGCATCGGGGTACGCACTGCACGCCGCGCCACCAACATGCACGGCGCCAACACTCCCAGGATGTCCGCCCCCACAATCCCCGAGTAACACTCGGACAATTATCGCGTTCAACTCTTGAGTTCTTGTACAAAAACCATCAAGGGCTCACTTGCGGGTCAGGTCTGCCACCGTGCGCCTGCGTGAGTCAACCTCGTATCGGATGCCCTCCAGGTCCCGGAACCGCGTCTGACGGGGGGGCGCAAGCATGTGCAAGGGGGGAGGGGTCGAGCATTGGAAAACAATCTGGCGGCACAAAAGCCTGTCAAGGGAAGCCATGAATGGTGGCTGCGCAGGGCAGGCCAGAGGGCAGGCCAGCAAGCAGCACAGCACAGCACAGCACAGCACAGCACCCACCTCCAGCTGCAGGTACACATCATGCCAGCGCGTGAGCGGGGCCAGCACCTCCGTCTCCGTCTTGTGCCCCGCCTCCTGCAGGGGTGCCGCCAAGGAGCGGGTGGAGCAAGCTCGCACGTTAACGGGCCATGCAGGCGGGCGCTGCCAGTCGGCTCAGTACACTCTGACCACCCTGTGTGTGCAGCCAGAAGATACCAGCCTCCGAAGCTTTCTCCGCGCTGCCTGATGAGAGGGGCAAAGCAGAGTGCTGAGACCTGAGCACCGGGACAAAAGGCATGCATCTCATGGTGCAGCATAGGCCTGCTATCAAGCACTAGACTGGCTGGGGCACATGGAAGAGGGGAAAGGGCGAAGCAGGAGGCAACACACCTGGAAGGCTCGGGCCAGGGCTTCAGCGTTGAAGGCGGCGCTGCCGATGGGCCTCACTCCCGGGCTTGCCGCGCCACCCGCCGCCGCCGCCGTCTCCTCCCACTGGCGAGGCAGCGGCGCAGACATGACCAGTGCGATGGTGGTGGCCTGGAAGCGGCGGCAACGTTTTGGGTGGTCTGGGTTCAGTGTGTCTTAAAAAGGTTGGGGCACCAGTGGTGCTGGGCGCAGGCAGGCAGGCAAGCGGGGCCTGCAAGTGTGCCAGCAGTCAGAGCTGCCAGGGGTTGTGTAATGCAGAAGTGACAGGAGCGGCAGAGGCGGGCTGCGGCTGCATGCCGCTAGGCATGCAGGCCGGGCCCCCGTTGTGAGAGAAAACTGCTAGGTGCGCAATTAAACGAGGGGCGCAGGGACCCTTCCGCAGCTGCCAGTAGGGGCCTGTTGCTGCCGGGCAGACCAACGGGCACCCCGCCGGCACTCACCCCTGCCCCCACTTACAGAGTCAGAATTGGCGGACGCCATGCTGCGGATGGCTTTCTCACAGCGCTTCAGGTGCGCTGTGAACGTCGTGGCTTCCTGGAGCATCGTGCTGCACCGCGCGTTGCTAGTGGGCTTCAGGGCGCCGCTGGAGGTGAGCGGCATGCCTTGGTGCATGCGCTCGGTGAAGCGCCGCCAGCCGACGCCCATGGTTGCTTGGCGAGGCGGCCTGGGGCGCTCAAAGTAAGCGGGGGTTTGTGGCCGGCCCTTTGGAGGGGACGCGGGTTGGCAGCTGACGAGGTTGTGTGGGAGGTGGCGGCGAGGTTGCTGGCTGGCGATTCGAGGCGCTGTGCAGAGTCTCAGCACAGTTTGCTGGTTCTGGCCTTGGGTGGGAAAGTGTGCTAGCAGGAGCACACTCGACTGAAGCACGGCGCCAGTAGAGTGCCTTCCTCGAATGCTCTTCTTCTTAGCGAGGCTGTCGGATTGATACAGGGACGATTGGGCACGAGTAGAGCGTGAAGAGGCTGTACAGGCTGCCACTCAGCACCGCCTCAAACAGCGCCGCCGCCGCGCTGACCTGTAGCACGTGTGGCAGGGGCATACCGCTCACGGAGACGCAGCCCCTTTCTTTCGTTCAATTCTACATCCACTCCCCGGGGCGAAGTCAATTTCCGGCTTGCACAAGCCAGCGCCCAGTCAACAGCGCGCGCGCCATTGGGGACATCGCGGCTTGGAGCTTCACGAAATGCCCACGCTGCCGCTCCCCAAGATTTGCACCACCGTTCAAGACTGTCGTGGCCGCGCGGCGCGGCTCTCGGCCCAGCTCCAGCAGCGGGCGGCGCGAGCTGCGGCGGACGCCCGGCAGGCCTTTGCGCGAGTCCTTCTGATGGGCCTGGGCTCTTACTGAGCACAGGCAGGCGGCCTCTAGCGTTGCTTTATCGCATGTCTTACCATGTATGCTTTATCTGATGGCAGTATGTGAATCCTTTCGTTCTTTGCATTGACCAGTGTAATTTACACCCGGACTGGTTGTGCGCTCAGCGCAGGCGCCCGCTCGCCTTCTGCCCTCGCAAGTGCGGCATGAGACCATGACAGGCAGGCAAGGTTGCGTGGCTCTTGCCGACAAAGCGCGGAAGCATGGCACACAGCTAGAAGTAGAGAATGAAATCCTTCAAATGTACAAGGTGCCCTGGTTCCTGGCTCTTGCTGAAGCTAGCTCTTGTACAGCGGTGCTCCTCCAACACCAGCTGCTACACACCAGCTAGAGCTACCAGCTTTGAGGCTGCTGTTGCTGCTGCTGCTACTATGCCCCCGCCTACTGCTGCTGCTGCTGCTGCTGCGCCTCCGCCTGGTGCCGCTGCCACATCTGCTCCAGCGAGGGCAGCAGCGAGCGAGGCACGCGGGGGTTTCCAAGGATGGCCTGCGGGCCGGATGCAAGGGCGGGCGGGGGAACGTCAGAGTGGCGTGACAGCCCATGAAATCAAGCACCCGCAGCCAGGTCTGCGTCGTTAGTGACGACTGCAAGCACCAAATTCAGTGCACCCAGCCCGCCCGCCAACCAGTAAGCCAGCCAGCCACCAGGCCCACTCGTCTGACCTGCAGGGTGGGCTGCGCGGCCGCCCAGTGCGGCAGCGCTGCCCGTGCCGCCCGGTCACGCAGCGTCCACTGAGCCTTGTATTGTGACATGCTGCCGGGGAGGGCGGTGGGGGGAGGGAGCAGCGGGGGGCAAGGCGCGGGGCCAGAGGCATGTGTTGTGTGAGCAGGACGTGCCATGCAAGGGCGTTGGATGTAACAGCATTTCACAGGCCTGGCCTGCCGGCAGCACCAGCCGGCAGCATCAGCCAAGCGCCTCCTTTCCGCCTCACACCTCAAGACACCGCCCTCCAACGCTGTGCTCCCACTCAAAACCCCCCACCTGCGCCCCGGCTGCCACGTGTCGGTGCGCAGGGCCAGGCTGTAGTCGGCGGGGGCTTGGGAGCGTGAGAACTCGTGCAGCTCAATGCTGTCGCAGGCCGCGCCCACCGGCTGGTCACTCTTGTTGCCCCTGCAGGCAGGGGGCGTGCATGGGTGCCCAGGGAGAGAGCAAAGGTGTGCAGCCAGGCAGGGGGGCGGGCAGGCAGCGGGCTGGCTGGCTGGTGTGGGCAGGGGGCGGCACCTGGCTGCTTGGCGCCCCGCTCTCCTCTACTGCTTGACACTCTTCTTCCAAAGGATGTGAAGCGCAGGTTGCACACAGGCCAGTTCCAACCAGAGTGAACCGTTGAGGCTTCATTCAAAGCTCACCACACAAGCTAGTCCGAGCCCCCTTGCAAGCGCCGACCACTGAACTGGCAGTGCCTGCCCCCCCTCTCTTCCTGTCACTCCCCCAAACCATGGAGAGCTCACCACACAAAAATGCCAGAGTCCCCTGCCTCCAGGAGCGCCTCCACCCGGCTGGCAGCGTGCCCACGCGCCAGCAGCGCCTGCCGCAGCTCCAGGCGCCGAGCGTCGGTGCGCGCCTGCCACCTGCGGCCGGGAAGATTCATTCATGAGCAGGGCAGCGCAGCGCAGCACAGCACGTCACGACGCAGCATGGCTCAGCGCAGCACAGCACATGCACGCATATTTCGTTGCGCCCAGGCACCAGCGCACCATGCCTGCCCAAGAACGCCACCCACGATGCACACCCTGGCGTGATGAAAGCACGCCACGGCAATACACCAGACACCACGCTGCAGGCACCCCGCACCGCCGCTAGCTCAACTCTCCAGAGGCCTCGCTGACCGATCAAAGAACAAGCCTGCGCGTGCATCCCTGTGACTGCAGCCTTGACATAATGGCATCCCCTCGAGGCGCCACTGCCACGCAGCAAACGCCCTCCCACTCCACCATGCCTGCCGCACACGCAGCACCAGCAGCTTTCCCCCTTGCAGCCCGCCCCGCTCACTCGTTGCAGAAGTCCTGCGAGTGCTGCCGGCTCCTCAGGATGGCCTCCCACGACTTGAAGCGGCGCAGCGCCTCCCGCTTGACGTCCGACAGCAGGAAGGACTTGGTGGGCAGGCCGCCCGAGTGAAGCCACTCGTGGGACAGGCCCGTCAGGCAGCCCTTTGTCAGCCCAAACACCTCCTGCGCACAGCGGGGGGAATCCACGCGGGAAACTTGGTTTCAAAAGCTCCAGGTGGCCGGAAGCGCGGGAGCGGCAGCAGGCCTGGGGGGGACAGAACACACAATACACAGCCGAGTCAAAGCTCGAGGGAAGCACGTCGACCAAGTGTCCCTGAAGCACTGACATGCACATGACATGCACATGGCAGGGTGCGGCCGGGGAGGCGCCCGCCCGCTCAGCCACGTGTGCCTCCCGTGCCCTCAGCGCCATCGTCCTGGCATCATTTCCCCCTCTGCCACTTGTTGTAGGACTGGCTCTCAAGCCCTCTGGCGCCCCGCCCTCCTGCCCCCCCCCCCCCCCTCTGAGCTACCTTGGCCTTGCTCTGGCTGATGCGCTGCTGGCGCCAGCCGGACAGCTCCGCCCGCGTGGCGCCGCTGACAAGGCAGTGCACCGGCGGGGCGCCTTCCTCGTCCACCTCGCTGTCCTGCACCTGCGGGCGGGCAAGCAGGCAGTAAGGCAGGCGTGGGAAGGGGAGACGGGCGTGCAGGTGGAAGTTGGGTCAAATGCAACGTGAAGTGTGGAATGCCCCTGGCAGCACAGGCATGTGAAGCATGCTGAGCGCCCGTCCTCCTGCACAATATGCCGCCACCGCCGTATCTTTTCACCACCCGCCCATGGAGCACTTGCAGGTGAGTTTGCTTTGCAGTCCGTCATTCTGCAAGACCGCCCCGCGGCCTCCCCACCCCACCTGGTCCGTCAGCCGCCGCAGCAGCGCCTGCTTGTTGCCCCCCACAGGCAGGCCCCAGGCCTTGCAGGCGGCCTTCAGCTCTGCCACACTGCTCCCCTCACACACCTGCAACTCCTGGCCTGCAGAGCGGCGGCAGCAAACCAGAAGGGCAGAGCACTTCCAGAATGTGGCGGGAAGCGCTGGACGGTGCAAGGCAAGCCGGGCCCGTCCAGGATCAGCTGTCGCCGCAGTTGGCCTGCCTTGCATGCCTGCATCGCAAGTGCGAGCCCCCAAGCCCCCTTAACTCCCGATTAAAAGCCTGCGGAACAGCAGGCACCCACCCACCCAGGCGGGGCGAGAGGAAGGCAAAGAGGGTCTGTGCGAGGTGCGCGCACGTCGCGCCGCCAGCGATGCAGAGCGTGCTCGCCAGCTGAAGCGTGTCGTGCCGGTCAAACAGAGGGGAGCACTGCTGAATCAGGATCTCAGCTATGCTGTCCACGACATCTGGAGGGAGGTCATCCAGCCGGGCTGCAGCAGCCGGCGCGTCCCTGCTGCCGCTGCTCATGGCGCCTGCGGGGAGGCGGTGCGCAAGTAGCGCACGGGCAGGGTGCAAGGGAAGGTAGGAGGGCAGTTGGGATGGATGGGCAGCAGTTGATAAGAGGCGAAAGGCACTCTCAGAGACGGAAAGCGGTGGCCTGGTAAGGTGCAAGTTGCGAGTTGCAAGGTGTGACACGACCAGGCGGGAGGGCGGACTGGCGGGGGCGCCTGGGCGGAGCCGGGGGAGGCAGCAGGTGGACCGGCAGCCGGTGAGCAGGCGGGAAGCGGAGGCTGCCGCGCTGTATGATCTGTCTAGAGCGCACCTGGTGCACGAGCGGCTGGTTGCGAACCTCGCTCGACAGTGGCGTCGAGGCGTTCAAAAGCCCGCCTGTATCACCGTTACGACTGAATGAGATGCGGGCTAGCGGGACGAATACCGAGGAGTAGCGAGAGGCAGCAAGAGAGAGCGAGGAGTAGCTGGCATGCCGCCGCCGCCATGCACGCTGCCGCCTGTCGGCCAACAGCCCACGCCCACACACTGTGCAACACGTTTGTTCGACCGCCGTACTGCTTCCCAGCGTCGCTATCAGTTCTAACGTACCTATAGCTGTGAGGAGGCATGCAGTGTGTTCACAGGAGATTGTATACAGGTTTGATGCGGAATCAGGTGCAAGGGCCATGCCGGCAGCGGCTGTAGGTCGCTGTGGCAGCGCCGCCGCCGCAGTGTGCTATTGCGGGCACCCCAGCCCGCCCCTCTGCTGCTTCCGGCGCGTCCAGCAGGCCTGCCTGCTAAGCTGGCACATCCGCTGCTCACAGGGCGGCCAGCAAGCCGTGCAGCTCCACCACAGCGTCACGCAGGCGCTTCTGCAGCACATAGAATGAAACGTGGGAGGCCACCAGTGCAGCAACAGGGAGGCGGTTGATAATGAGCAAGCTAGAGGGCGCTGGGGCCCTGCTGCATGGTGCGGCAGACGTCCTAGACAGCCTGTTGCAACACAAGGCGGCCGCCCGCCTGCCTACACAGCCGGCCGGCCAGCAGCACCCACTTCAAATCTCAAGGCGCTAGGAGCAGCCAACCTCCCTGCCACCCCTCCCCTCACCTCACCCTCCTTTGCCTCCCTCCTCCTCACCCCAAGAGCTGCCTGCCTCTTCCCCTTCCCCCTCCCTCCCTCCCTCCCTCGCCTGGGCAGAACCCATGTCCTTGAGCCCCCCAAAACACCCCTCCCCCGTACCTGGAACAGCGGGTCCAGCGCCGTTGCCTGCTCCAGCCACTTGCCGCACTGCGCCATGATGCGCCACCTCAGCAGGCGGAAGTGCGCGCGCGTGGCGGCCTCGAAGCCGGGCCGCGGGCGGCGCAGCTGGTCGATCATGGCGTAGCGGATGGAGTTGAGCCAGATCTCTGCGGAGACGGAGGGAAGGGGGAGGAGGGCCGAGGGGGAGGTGTCAGGAGGGCAGGAGATGCGGGTCAGAGCCAGATCCTATGCTCTATGTTGACCCCTCTGGCGGCGTGCCGCACGCCCCGCCCCACTCTCCGTTCCTCCTTCCTCTCCCTCTCTTTCCTCTCACCCGAGTTGTACTTGAGGCTTGATGTCGACCCCTCCTGGGTGCCCCGCATGCCCTCGTATGCAGGCTCGTTGAAGTAAGGGTCCGTGATGAAAATCATGCCCTGCAATGATACATGTGAATGGGGAAGACAGCAGCACAGTAAAGACATGTGGGGCAATGTAGTAGTTGAGAAGGGCAGGCTGTGGAGGCCGGGTGTTGTGTGGCAACACTGCCGTGGACTGATACACCTGGGCTGATACACCATGCCCTTCGAGTTTGGTGTGGCAAGCAGCACAAGCAGGCGGCAGGCAGGCGGCAGGGCAGGCGGCAGGGCAGGGCAGCCCGTGCCAGCTGGCACCCCCCGCCCACCAACCTGGAGCGAGAGCAGCACTTGGAAGAGGTTGGAGCTGCCTGGGCGCCACTTCTCGCTCTCGTCGCCGCCGTGCCAGGTGCCCAGCAGGGACAGGCAGACCTTGCCGTCTGCGGGGCCGGGCACACGGGGCAAGCAACTTGTAAATATAAACTTTCAGTCCTTTCAGTCAACGACTTCACTCGACCACTAGGGGCAGCACTTGTTTCTTCTGTAAAGGGCAGCATGCAAAGCGGAACATACGCAGTCAGGGGGGCAAAGGCGGCAGGCGGGCAAGGGCAACGCCGACGGCCTGCCTGCGCAGGCCACTGCGCAAGGTCACATCCGGGCCAACTCCTTCTCCGCCTCCCAGGCCACCAGAACTGCCGCCCCCCTCCGCGCCTGTATCTCCCTCTTCGACCCCCACCCCCCCACCCACCCACCCACCCACCTGCGTAGAGGTTTGGGTTGAAGCGCGCCACCCCTCCCCCCGTGGTCTCCAGCTCCATGAGCGGCGGCACATTGGGGTAGTCATCTGCGGGAAGGGGGGGGGCAGGAAGAGAGTAGAGTAGATTCGAGTTTCTTTGTGACGAAACTTGCATGAGCAGCGGCACGTTGGGGTACCCCTGCGGGAGGGAGGGGCAGAAGAGAGGGCGGGGCGGTGGTGTGCCCTGCTTGGTGGCGACAACACTTGAACCTCCAGGCATTGCACATGATGCAGCGCCCATTGAGGAGTGATGCGCGCCCCGCACCTCCGGCATGCACACCCCCACGGCCCCCAGCCTGCGTGCTAGTCCGTGCCCCTTACCCGGGAAGTAGACGTCGAAGATGAAGCAGCCGCCGTAGTAGGGTGTGTCCTCGGGGCCTGTGATCAGCGCACGCATCTTGTCCATGCGGTCTGAAGGGAGGCAGGAGGGGAGGGAGCAGAGGCAGGTAAGGGGAGGTGTGGGTGGGGGTGGGGTGGTGGACATGGGCATGTAGGGCAGGGAGGGGGAGTACCGATGTGGGCAGCACAGTGCCACATCGGGAGAGACAGCCGCGTGTGGGCACAGAGTGGGTGCCCATGAGTCCACTCGGGCACACTCACTCTGGTCGTAGCGCACACAGATGGAGCTGGCTGCGTAGATGGGCAGCCGCGTGCGCCCCGAAAAGCCGCGCACCTCCCTGCTCAAAGCCTTCATCTTGCCTGCACGGTGGCGGTGGTGTAAGTGTGCGCATGCATATGTTGGTCTGGTGCGGGGAGGGGCGCACTTCAGGTCGACGCAGTGTACAGCACCTCAGGGCAGAGGTTGCCAGGCAGTTCCGTGCCTTGTTGCTAATGTGCCCCCGACTCCTGCCTGCTCACGCCTCCTTGCCTGTGACCACATGCTCCCGCTACCCACTGTGCGCCACTCTTGCCGCCCTCCCACCTGCCTCTCACCGCCTTGTCCACCCCTCCACCCCACCCACCTACCCCACCCACCTGCCGTGTCCCCCTCCTGCCGCTCCGCCTTGGCGGCAAAGCTCCTGTTGTAGGCACGCGGCGCCTCCGAGTCAAAGTCGCCCACCGCCAGCTCATCCAGGGCTGCCACATAGGCGCCCTCCAGGTCAGCGGGCTCCTCCTGTAAAGACACGTTCATGACTCGGATTCGAGGTTTTGAGGACCTTTGGCAGCATGAGACGGAACCCAGGGTCAGCAGCAAGCTGGTACTTGGATGAATAGCTGGTGCCGAGGCTGGGCTGCCGGCGAAAGGCTAAAGGATACAGGCTAAGGCTACAGGGTACAGGGTACAGGGTACAGGCTACAGTCCGCTGGCCCTCTAGGAAAGCAGGGCCTTGCTCTCACCTGGGGGAAAGAGAGGTCGGGGGGCGCGCGCGCGCCGTCTGCCCCAGCGTCCGCCACGTCCGCGCCGCCCTCGCCACGCAGCTGGCGCACAGCTGCAGCCAGGGGGGCAGGGTTGGGAGTGGAGCCAGCATGGGCGGGGAAGATTGTGGGGTGGGAGGAGCAGGGGCATGCTAGGAGTCATTGCAGGGCGCCTTGCCAGCTCCCCCCCCGCTTGCCGGTACTGCTGCCGCCACTTGGCACTGATGCTCTGACCCTGCCCTGCTTGACACGGATGCTCCGACCATGCAGGCTCACCCAGCCCTTCTTGGTGCACGCCGTGTCAATGCCCATAGCCACTGCTTGGTGGGGACCCAAAGCCCTGCTCTCCCCCACTGCACCCTCCTGATGTCAGTAGTCTATCAACTCACTGTCACTCCCTCGCTGCAGGTCAGCCATGGCAGTGCCCGCGTGACTCCTACCACCTAGCGCATCCAATTCGTCCTGAAGTTGAAATCATCCCTCAGGCTTCGGAAGGCTGTCAAGAGCAGCCTAGCCTGCCCCTCTGCAATCAGTCAGTCGTGCCCACCTGCAGCCAGTGCCTCCAGGCGCCGCCGGTGCTCGTACTCTCCCAGCTGCTTGGAGGCCATGCGGTCCACCGCCCGCTGGATGATGCTCGCATCATAGTCGGGCACCTGCCCAAGGCAGAACATGGTACGGCAAAAAGCTTGCAAGGTATGTGGCACAGGAAGGGGGGGACACGGCACACCCACATCCAGCTCGCCCTCCCACCTGTCTGTTCACCTTTGGACACCTGCATGTGACACACACACTGCCCCAACCCTGCCCCAGACCCCACGCACGCACCGCGCTGACTGCCTGCACGAATGCGGGCTGCTCCGCCAGGCGTGCGGTGAAGTAGACGATGGAGACAAGGAGCTGGTCCGGGTTGAAGTGGTACTGCTCGGGGTTCTCCACCTGCGGGCATACGCACAGCAAAACAGTGAAAAACTGGAGGGAAGTGCAGAACATGAAACAGGTGCTACTCAGGGCGCCGCACACACGGGCAGACGAGGCGGTACCTACGAAGCGGGCGGCCAAGGCGCAAGCGGTACTGCCTGCCCCCGTCTGCCTTCCAGCGTGAACGAATTGCCTCCTTTTCCCCCAGCCCTGGCGTTGAAACACTGTTAACCTCAGAGATGCGCACCTGCAGCTCTGCGCACTTGGGCCCCACCAGGATCTCAATGAAGTGCACCGCCTGGAGCAGGGGTGGGCAGGGTGGGTGATAGAAAGGTGAGGGGCAGTGCAGGGTAGGCAGGTGAAGCCAGGGTGGGCAGGGCAGGCTGGAAGGCATGGAGCCCAGGTCAGCAGTCCGGATGTGCCCCGTGGCCAATGGCCCTCTGTTGTTCGCTCGCAAACCTGGCCCCTGTTTTGCTCTTCTCCACCCTCCCCTCTCGCCCGGTAAGCAGTATTGCCTCCTGAAACCTCTCCTGCAGAAGCCCCGCCCCCCTCTCTCATCCAGTTGGGATTTGACTCACCGCCGCCGCCGCCTTGCCCACCACCCCTTCGCTCATGAACCCCGCCCGCACAGCGCTGTTCTCCACCAGTGTGTTGAGCATGGCCAGGGTGGAGACCGCCATGCGCATGAAGCCGCGGGTAGTCGACTGCTGGCTCTCGTAGAATGCCTGCACATCACATTGAGGCGTGGCGGGGAAGGGGAAGCGGTCGGAAGGAGAGGCAGCTGTGGGCAGAACAGGATGACGGTTGGGCCAGGAGGCCTCAAGTGCAGAAGCCCGTAGTGCGAGTGGCAAATGCCCATAAAGCAGGCAGCCAGCGTGCGTGCCCTCAAGCACGCACACACGAGAGGACAGTGTCCGTTGCTGTTGGCCACCATACCTGCTTCTCCTCCCGCTCCTTTGGTGGCACGCGCTCCCACCGCGCCTTGTCAGCCTTGCTGACCTCCAGGGCGTGGATGTCCTCCAGGCGCTGCAGGAGGGTAGGCAGGTAAGAGCAGCAAGTTGGAATCTGAGCCTGGCGGTACGCATGCCTGCCTGCCGGCCTGCAGGCCACCCTGCTTGCACTTGTACTTGAACCATCTGCAGCGAGGCTCTGAGCATCAAGGCCGGGGAGCACAGCCCCCCCCACAACCCCAGAGTGTGAGCAAAGCGGCAGGCACGTAAGCCCACGGCACTCCTGTTCCCTTTCCTTCCTTTCCCATGCAGGATCTGTTGCATTGTTTGCCCCACCTGCAGCGAGTCCTTGAGGAGGTACATGAGGTCGTTGAGCACGGCCCCCACAAAGCCGCCAAACAGGGTGCCCCCCGCCTGGGCGGCCGCGGTGAGGGAGGCGGCGCAGGCGGGGTCCCTCCACAGCTCCATGAGCAGCGCATCGATGCAGCCCCGCAGGTGGAACTTGTCGTACTGCAACAGAGTGCAGTACAATGCAGGGGGATTAGTGGAGACAGGTGTGCAATTGCGCTAGGTTAGCTTGCGCTACAGCTGCCTGAGCAGGGCAGCCCCGCAGGTGGAGCTTGTCAGACTGCAACTGAGAGCATTGCGATGCAGAGAGCAGGATAAGGATTGCACAACGTTGGCGTGTGCCACATTGGGATTCGTCGTAGTGAGGTGGAAGCAGAGGGAAAGGGGTAAAGGGGGGATGCGAGGATTGGGCAGCCAAATGGCAAAGGTCGATGTGCATGTTCACAGCACAGAACACAGCACAACACAGCACCCCGGACATGTCCATGCCTGCAGATGATCTGCTCAACGCAGCACAGCACAGCACAGCACAGCACAGCGCAGCCCAGCGCAGCGCAGCGCAGCGCACCTGGTCTTTGTCCACGTCCAGCCCCACCACGTGGTCGGCATGGCTGTAGGCCGCCATCAGGGCGGGCAGCAGGTCGGTCTGCGGGCAGGGCAGGATGGGGTGGCGTACTGGTCGGGCAGATGGCGACGCGGGCTGGGGGCGCAAAGCTTGGGCTCCACAGCTTGCTTGCATCACCGAGAAGAGGCAATCTGGCAGCGCTCAAGCCAGGCCCAGCATCCCTCCCCTGCCATCTGAGCCAGTCGCAGCTTGGCAACACACCCTGCCATCTCAGATACCTCCCCTCCCTTCCCACCTGTGCTGCGCCGGTGCCCAGCACGGCCGTGACCAGAGCGGCCTCAGCAGGCGACACGTGGCGCGGGCGCAGCGCGCCCCGCCCTGCCACCCCCCGGGCGCCCAGCTGAGGCGACAGCATGGCCAGCAGCAGCTGCACGATCGAGTTGTGCACGGGTGGAGAGGTGACGATGTCGGTGTGCTTGAGCAGGCCGGTGAGGCAGGCCACCACGATGCTGATGTCCATGCCGCCCAGCAGCTCGGTGCTCTGGTTGTAAATCAGGAAGCTGCGAAGAATGAGGTGGGATGGGGATCAGGCGACGCGCTCAGGTTGCGAAGTCATGCAGCATGAGAGGCACATGTGGGAGGGACAGGAGAAGCGGCGAGGGCAGAAGGGTCATGGGTGCGGCAAGGCCGCGGCAGAAACACTTGGGGCCCCACGACAGGAGGACCTTGAGGGGGCCACGGCAGGAGGACCTTGATGGGGGCCTCGTGCCCCAGCGGGACCCACAAGGAGGCACAACACCCACCTGATCCATGCAACCATCCCTTGCACACTTGGGCTCCAGAACCCTACACCCTCACCCTAGTGCATCCTAGGGCAGCGCCCCTGGTGACGCTCAACAGGCAGCTGCATCAGTCCCACAGGCAAGTTGATGCCACGCCCACCTCAGCCACGCCATCATGTCCCGCACCACGCTCTCCGGGATGAGGGAGAAGGCCTCCTTGGCGGCCGCGGGCCCACGTGCAAGCAGGCCCACCAGCCAGCGCGCCTGCGGGATGGAGGCAGGGTGGGGACACCCGCATGTGGTGTATACAGTATCGGGAAAATGGGGGCAGCTTCTGTTGCGCAGCCCTGCGGCTGAAGTGCATGGGGCTCCCTGGGTCTTACCCTCAAGTAACAGACACGGCAACAGCCTGTGCTGTGCAAAGCACACACTGGTGTCGCAACCTCCGGCTGCAGCTCCGTCAACTCCAGGCTTGCTGACAGCTCCCCACTCACCTCACCCCGCCACCAGTGGTGCTAAACCAAACATTTGTGCCCCAACAACACCACTTCCCTGCACCCACCTGCAGCTCCGTGCGTGGCGTTGGCATACTCCCCACTCACTTCGCCCTACATCATCTTCAGACGTGCCAGACACCACACATTGCGCCCACCTGTAGCTCCATGAGATGCACGGTGTCGTTGGCAAACTCGGGGTCCAGCAGCTGCGCCTTCATGCCGTCGTACAGCAGCCACTGGTCCACGGTGGAGCTGCGGGCGGGGACGACACAGGGCACAGAAGGGGCGAGAAGGAGGGGTGAGCTCAAGGGACGTAGGTAGGCAACACTTGCTGTGGTGCCGTCGAACAGCAGCCACTGGTCCACGGTGGGGCTGCGGGGGCAATCATGAAAGTGAAGAGGGGACGGGTGCGGGTGACAATTTAGAGGGGAAGGCTGAGGTTGGGGCGGGCAGGCGCATCAGAGCTGCCAAGGCCGGCGGCCCGTCGTTGCACCGAGACCCCAACCCCCGCTTCACACCTTCGCCTCCACAGGGTCGATGTGCCCCTCCCCTTCTGGGCACTGCAACACTGTCAGAACCACAAACAACCACATCCCTCTGCCACAAAAAGCTATGCTCTCTTGGTTGACAAGCGTCCCACTCACGCCTTCTCCTCCAAAGGTATGTCCTCATCCTCCTCCCCCGCGCTCCTGCTCAGAGTCTTGGCCAGGGCCTGGTAGCGGTGCACTGCCGGCAGCAGGCCCACACGCACCATGCGCTGCAGGCAGGGGGGCAGGTAGCGGAGGGCAAGGAACATTAGGCAGCGAATGAAGCGGCAGCAGTGACAGTAGGCAGCAGGCGCACATGCACCACATGTGCTGCACGCAAACGTGAAGTGGGCAGACAGATGGAGGCAGGGTGTCAGGTCGGCAGTGGGCCCCTGCCATGCTGCAAGGAGCAGCAACACGGCGCACCACTCACCTGTGTAGCAAAGAACATCTCGGCCACAAAGTGTGGCGCCTCGCTGTCTGGGCGGTCGGGGGAGAGGAAGGGGTACTGTCCTGCAGAGAGGGCGAAGGAAGGGGATGTCGCAGATTTATGGATCCAGGGTTTAATGGAGAAGACGGAAGCATGCAGTTGCCACGCATCTTCCTGGTAGGGGGGAGTGCATATGCTTGGCGTGGCTGGGCCTGACATTGCATGATCCACTGCCCAGAAGGAGGGGGAAACCTGCCTGCAGGCGCCGGCGGAAGCATGGTCCCCGCCAGGCTGCGCTCGCGGGCGCCCCCTGCCAGGCGGTGGTGCTGCTTGAGGTAGAAGGTGGGGTCGAGGTGCTGCGCAGAGGTAGGGGGCAAGACGGTGCACAAGTGAATGAAGAGGTGTTCACAAAGCATGAAGGGCCCACATTCTGCTCAAGGGCAGGCCCTGGAGCACCAGGGGCCAAGGAGCAGGGAAGCACACCGCACGGGGGAGCTGGAGGATGGTTCCGTCCCCATCTATAGCAGTACAGGATCCTCACCGCGTCCCCACCGTAACACCATCCCCACCTGCCAGCCCCCCACCTGCGGGCCCTTCACGCCCCTCCCCGCCGCTCGGCCCGACACTGTCACCCCGTGCTGACACCCCGCCCCTCTCCCCACCTGCAGCGCCCCCTGCTTCTTCTCCGGCTTGTCCAGGAAGGGGCGGCAGAAGCGCAGGCACACCGCCAGGCAGCCCACCATGAATCCATCACTGCAAAAGAGGGAGGGGGAAGAGGGAAGGGAGAGGCGGGGTGCAGTCCGGGACGGGGGCAGGTAAGGCACAGGAGTCGGGGTGGAGTGATGAGTTTGGTGCAGGCAGGCAGACAGGTAGGTTGGACAGGCGGGCAGGGCGGAAGGCAGGCAGGCACCCCACCTGCTTGCTCATGCCCTGCCTCTGCGCCCAGCCCCCACCCCGATGTGTCCCACTCACGAGGCCGAGTAGAATGTGGCGGTTCTGTTGCTCAGCACCCGCTCAATGTAGCTCCCAGCCTCTGCCCGCGCCACATTGGAGCCCGCCGCCGCCGCCAGCCAGGCGGGCACCACCTCGCGCCCCTTCAGCGGCCCCTCCCCAGCCTTCATTGTGACCACTCGCTTCAGGATCTCGTGTGCCGCGGTGGCCAGGCGCTGCAGGGAGCGGCGGATGCTGGAGTACTCGGACTCCACCTGGGCGCCGCGGTTGCGGGGGTAGTTCCTGCAGCACAAACAGTGGACAGCAAAATTTGTGCCAAGGCAGAGTGGAGGCTGTGCAGAGTGCCACATGGCGGAGTATTCAGCCTGCGCTTGCGAGGGTGGTTCTGGCGGCAGTGCCAGCTCACAGGCTTGCTACATGCGAGGCCAGTGGCGGGACGACGTTACGCCAGCGAGGGAGACGGGCCCAGCACAGCATGCACAGCACAGCACAGCACAGCACAGCGTGCCCCGTCCCCACCACTTCACCCACGCACTCACCTGAGCTGCATGAAGCACTCCCTTGCCGGGAAGGTGAGCGGCAGCACGCTGCGCTGCCCAAAGGTGGCCAGAGTGCCGACAGCCAGCAGGGGCGCCAGGATGGAGCGGGACTCAAAATCACGCCCGCGTGCGCCTGCTGCGCCCGCCGCTTCACGCGCCAGCAGCGCCGCCAGGCAGCGCCGCATGCCGGGGCACTGCGTGACGACGTCTAGCCTGCCGGGCAGGGAAGTTGAGCATGCAGGGTTGCGGTTGGGGGCATGGCTGGGAATGGAGATGCCAAGTGAGGCCAGGCAGCTTGTGATGGGCCCAACAGCACCTCAGTATGCCCGCCCAGCCACCCTCCTGCCCAGCTGGCCCCCACTCGGGACACCACCCACCGACTCACCTCTTCATCGCCCCCTCGCTCTTCTCGGCCGCCAGGAAGGAGAATGCCTTGAGGGCGGCAAATGAGTCGCGCAGCACCCCCTCCCACAGGGCCACCTCCGCTGGGCTAGCAGCGCAGGAGAGCATTGCGTCGAGGAAGGCGGGGGCCACAGAGGCGGCCTCCTGCACGTGTGGGTGCCAATGATGGGCGTGGGTGCGGGGATGTGTTTGAATGCACAGAATGGAGGGAATCCGAACGGGGGGAGGGGGAGAGAGGGTGAAGGGAGCAGTGAGGGGGCAGTGACGCGGATGGGAAGCAGTGAGGTGGGAGGGAGTGCGATTTGCCCGCCGCATACAAATGCATGCCCCCATGCACCCGCCCTCCTGAGCTGCCGCCGTGCCCTGCCCCCGCCTGGGCACTGCCCACACACCCGCTCACACTTCCACAACCGCCACTTGTCCCTCCTGCCCCCAAGCGCCTGCAAGATGGCACACCAGTGCCTGCCCTCGGTGTAACGATTCCTGGAGCCAACGCTCCTTCCCCCGCACATCCCCCCAACAGCACACCACGCTCCCACACTACCCTCACCAGCGCCTGCAGGAAGGCGCCCCGGTGCTTCCCCCCAGCAAAGAACAGGTCGTCATCCTCATCTGTGGCCAGCACTGCTGCCGCCCTCTTGGCCAGCCGCGCCTGCCACAGCCGCATGCAGCCCGCCACGTCAGCACCCTGCCCCTCTGGCGACGCCAGCACCTCGGCGGCACGAAGCCAGGCGGCCTGCATCGTCAGCGCCAGACTGGCGCCAGCTGGGATCCGCCCGATGGCTGCATCCACTGCCGCGGACGACAGCTGCAGGCTGCCTGCTGGCTCGGCAGGGGACAGCGGCAGGTGCAGGCTGGCAGCCGCGGGTGTGCCTGCCACCCCCAGCGACACCGCCTGCCCCGCCACCTTGCTGCAAGCGGCCTGCACTGCGCCGCCCTGTGCGGCGGCTGCCACGCTGGAAAGCAGCGCGCCGGTGGGCTGCGCACTAGACGGCAGCGTCCAGCAGTCGGCCTGCTTCATCCAGGATGGGGGAGGGCTGGAGGGCTTGGGGGCCATGACGTGGCGCTCTGCGCCGTGCCTAGCGGGTGCTGGGGCGGCTGCCGCCGCCAGTTGCGGTGCAGGGGCAGGGGCCGCTGCGGGCGCTGGGGCGCCAAAGCCGCCACCTGCAGCCCCGCCCGCAGCAGCCAGCACACCCTGCAGCGCCTGCAGCAGCGCAGCACCAGATACAGCTCCACCTACTGCCGCCTGCTGCTGCTGCTGCTGCACGGGCGGCACGGCTGCTGCCGCCGGCGCCGGCGCCGGCGCTGGGCCCGCCGGTGCCTGGAGGCCTTGCAGCGCCTGCTGCAGCATGTTGCTGCTGAGGTGTGCACCTCCTGCCGCTTGTGCCTGGGGCGCCGGAGATGCAGCCGCTCCTGCAGGGAAAGTGCGGGCAACAGGCAGGTCGTGGCGCAACAGCGGGCAAGAGCGGCTCCAGGCCCGGCAGGAGCGGTGGTGGCGGCAGGCAACGGCAGGCAGGCAAGGCGAAGGCCTCACGCGTCGCTCTCGGCACCCCCGTCTCACCGGCATGTTGCAGAGGCTCCTGCTGCGCCTCTCCTGGCTGAGCCTGCAGCACCAAAGCAGAGAGCGGCGATCAGACGACCCGTGATCGGTAGACTGCGGGCAATGAGGGCGCTCTCGCACCTACCTCCATCATTGACGCCATCAATGCCATCTGCAGCTCCTGGTCCTCATCCCAATCCATGTCGAAGTCTTCTGGAGGGGGCGGCTCTTCGTCGGCCATGCTGCCCTCCTTCCCGCCTACCGATCAATGTGACGGTCTGAGACCGAAATTCAGGAAGTGCAAAGCCCGTGGTGAGCAAGGGCCTGCTGGCCACGCTGGCAGAGGGCAGCCACCGGTGCCAGGCGGGGTGGGGCCGGCTGTACCACCTTCCCTGCCTGTGAGGATTGAAACAAGATTGGCAGCAACTTATGATAAACACATTGCTTCCATCAGCATCCTGCACAAATCCAGGGCACGCTTGGAATCCCACATGTCAGTAGTATACAGACCAATACTAGCTGTCCATGTCAGGCCCATTTCACGGCCTCCTTCTGTCCACGCCTTTGCCAGAAAACTATGAGCCCATGCAAGACATCAGTGGCATGTCATGCATGCATTTATGTCAAAAGTTGCCAAGGGGGAATGCCTGCATTGTCTGGCATCATACCCCATTTTCTCGGTGCTTAAAAGGATTGATGACAACCCACAACAGTGATTCAGTATCAGTGGCTCACGTGAGATCAACAGACAGCAAAACAGGCAGCGGTGGCGACCCGGGGCGGGACACAGCCGGCCGCTACAGACGCCAGGCCCGCTGAGGGTCATGGGTCACGCTCATGCTGCCGACTCCGCTCCCTCAAACGCCGCTGCCGAGGCACCCAGGCTCTGCCCCCGCCGGTGCGCAATCCTCATGCGCCCGCGGTCAATGCTGTCCTTTGCCCGCTCACCCAGGGCATGCAGCCAGCGCGGGCCGTTGGCGCCCACACCTGCGGGCGCACTGCTGCCCCGAGGCGCCGCTCCGCCATTGCCGCTGCTGGCGCTGCCCCCCACAGACCGCTCCACCGCGTCTCCCGCCGCCGCCGCCTCCGCTGCTGCTGCTGCTGTGCCAGCATCCCGTGCCAGCAGCGCTGCCTCGTGCTCCGTCAGCACAAAGCCCTGCTGCTGCACCGCCGCCTGCAGGTTCACCCGCGTCTCCCGCGCCGCCATCTCCTTGTCAACCTCCCGCTGCTTGCGCTCCCGGTAGTTGTTGATGCGCTCCATGGGCATAGACCCCACCCCCTCAAAGGCCACCTGCGGGCAGGTGCAGATGATGGGGAGCGTGCGTTGGACTGTTCCATGAAACAATTAGTTTGGTGCGAGCCTGTTACAAGGCATGTAGTACAAGGCATGGAGTGCAGCAGGCACCAGTGCTTCAAGGCCGTCCAGCACACGGTGTGCCCGCCCCACCTTCATGAGCGCGTCCCTGTCATACGCCTCGCTGGCCACGCGTCGTGCCGCGCGCAGCAGCTCCCCCGGGTTGTCCTGCGCCAGCAGCAGCGGCTCGTGCAGCTTCAGCAGGGCCAGCGCGGTGCGGAAGAGCACCTGCGGCAAAGGCAGATACGAAGAGGGTGGGAATTACTTGCACGATCTGAATGTGGAATGGAGGGTCGGCCAGCCGGGTGCAGCGGCTACCGCTTGGAGCCTGCCCCAGGGGGTACCGCCCTGGTGCCTTCCTTCAGCCCCAGGTGGGCCCCTGCCAAGCCAAGCCAGCTGGCCAGCCAGGCGGCGAGGCACAACCGCAACAGACCTCCAAGAGCCCCCTCCCTGACTGCGGGGCCCCACCTTGGTGCCCTCGTTCAGCAGCGCATCCCACACGCGCGCCGCTGTCTCAGAGGGCAGGCTGGTGCAGAACAGGCAGAGGAACCAGTCTGCAGGCGGCAGGGACAGCGCAGAGTGTTCTTAGATTTCGCAAAGTCAGATGGGGCAGGAAAACATGCAGGGGCGGGGTGAAGATGGCACCGGGAACAGCGCAGAGGCACGACATGGCGTGCTGGGTGCAAGGGCAGGAGAGGCGGAAGGAACCATCAACAAGGGTCTAGGGCAGGGCAGGGATGGGCGGAAGGCAGCCGGCTTTGCAGTGCCGGCCTGGCTCCCTCAACCCCAAGCTGTCGTCAGAGTGACATCATTTGCCCACCTGTTGCCAGGATGGACATGTCGCACCCCAGCGCGTCCATGTGGCTGCCCAGCCGCGGCAGCTTGTGGCCCACCAGCTCCCGCAGGCAGCGCATCTCGACGTGGGTGCCCGTCAGGTCGCAGGCATACATGTCGCGGTACAGGATGCCTGGGGCGCAGGCAGGCAAAGGCGTGAGCGAGTTTCAAGATGAGGCGTGGGGGGGCACAGGCAGTGTGGGCATGCAAGCACACATGGCGGTTCACTGTGCTAGGGTGTGATTCGCGGACTTCCTTTCTTCACTCAGGCATGCCAGATGCATGCCCAGCACGCACAACACCAATGCGCACCCCGCAGCGTGCGCTGCCCGCCAGCCCGCTGTCCCACCCCATTCCTCCCCACCCGCCCGCCCCTCACCGTCGTCGTCGTCATCGATGAGCGAGGCCATCACCCAGAAGGCATCCTCCTCATCCCGCCCCAGCGCCAGCAGCAGCATGGCGGCCAGATAGTTCATGGACTGGCAGCTGCAGGCGAGGGGGAGGCAATGCGGACGGCGAGGCAACAGTCGGTGGCAATAGCAGGTGCACAATGGCGGGCAGGGGCAGGGCAGGGTGATGAATGTTGCCCTTACTCCTGCTGCCTGTTGTGGGCAGGCAGCGGAAACCCACACCACTTGCCCTCTGGTCGTTTCTGGTGAAAGTTCTGCCTTCCTTCCAGGCATGCACGGTGCTGGCTGGCTTGTTGGCTGGCAGGCAGGCAGGCAAGGCAGGCCAGCACTGGCTGCGCCACTCACTAGCCGACCCGCGGGTTGTGGTGCGCGCACGCCAGCAGCACGTTGCGCACCGCACCCTGCCCCGCCTGGCTCTGCACCCACGCGTTGTTGGGGAAGGTGCGCGGCACGTCCTGCATGCACGGCGCGCACAGCAGAGGAGGGGAGCGGTCACGGAGGTGGGCGGTGGTGACCCCGTGTATGTCCGGGTGCTGAGCACACATGGGATATGTTGCCAAAGCCATTCTAAATGCAATTTGCGCACCTGCGCTGCACCGGCTGCTTGGTTGCCGCTCCTGCTCGCTAGCGCTCTGGCCCCACTGCTCTGCTCCTGTTGGGCACGCGCGGGCCCCTGATGCCAACCCCTGCAACACACATGCAGAGCCCACACCCCTCCCTGCTCCCTCCCCGGTCCCTCCCACACACACCAGCTCGATTTGGTGTGCATACTGCGAGTCCCGGCCCTGCAGCGCGCTTGAGGCGTAGTGGTGCGGCGGCCGGCGCTGACGCCGCGCGTTGGCTCCAGACATCTCCAGCCACACCTGGCGCCGCATGTCGGGCGGCACGCCCTGCAGGGTGGGGGACATGGGGTGGGGCGAGCAGTCCGGGTAGGGGTGGGTGGGAGGGAGGGCATGGTGTCACAACTCCACAGCATCGTGGCATGAATGCTGAGCTGGCAGCCGGATGAGAGCTGACAGCACACTGCTGCTTTGGTGCTCGCATTTGCACCGCAGAGCCTGGATAATAGTAAGCACCAATGCAGTTCCCGCGGCATCCACTACCAACCTGCCTGCCCACCTTTCTGCACAGCTTTTTCAGCGCCTCGGGCGCCGGCAGGCCCCCCTCTCCGCGCGGTGCCGCCTGCCACCGCGCCCGCGCGGCCTCCTCGCGCGCACGGCAGCGCTCTAGAATGGCCAGCTGCTCTGACGTGACCTCTAGGCTGAAGCCGTAAGCGTCCTCAACGCGCTGAGGTGGCAATGCCTGTTGTGCCTGCTCCGCCTGCTGCGCACCGCCCTGCGGCCCCTGCACGTGCTGCCCGTCAGCGCCAGCTGGAGGCGGCGGCGACTCCTCTCTTGCCACAATGTGCCGCACCTCCCTGCCAGTCACCGCCTGCAGCGGGCGGGGGAAGAGCATGAGAGGCAGGTGCAGGCGGGGGCAGGCAGCCTGTGCCATCGGAAAGCAGTGGCTGGCGGGCACAACCGACGCAGGAACCGCCAGCAGTGTGGTACCACAGCTGAATGACCGGTACACGCAGGATCCGCTGGCTGCCAATGCCAGAACATAACAAAGCCAGTCATCTGCTGCTGCCACCAACGAATCCCACGCTGGGTGCCCAGCACTGCACAAGCGCGCCCACAGCAAGGCGGCGGCACGTACCACTGCCTTGCCCAGCGCCGCCCGTGCCCCTCCCGCCAGCTCCTTGGCGGCGCCAGCCAGGTGCTGCCAGCCGCCACCTGCCATGTGCACAGGCTGCAGAGTGGCCGGCGGAAGAGCAGGAGGCGGGCAGGCGCCAAACGACCGGCCCAACGAAACGGGCTCCTTTATGCGATGGGCTGGCAACCCACTGGCTGAGGTAGAGGATGGAAGTGAGGCTGCAATGGGGCACAAGCAGGCATTGCGTTCCCGCTAGAAGGTGGCGCCGCGTGGCGATGGAGCTTCCAACTGCGGCAGATCAGTCTCCTGGCGCCATTCAGACTCACTCGAAGTGATCCGGGTTGTTTATGCAGCAGGGCACGTAGAGCGGCCCCCGAAGCGAGCCAGTCTTCGCCCTCGCGCACCAGCCGCCTACCGAGGTGCGCTGGCCGCTGCTCCAGCTTTCATTGATGCTTTCGGGATGTTGGTTGAACGCCGCGAGCTTCCTGGCTCCAAGGCAGTCCGCTGCCAGTCCCGCGTGTCTTGTTGTCGTCGCCTCTGGCTGCTGGGGCTGCCCCTTGAGGCTGCGCTGAATCTCGGGACGCCGCAAGGGCCCCTGCAGCGCCCCCACCGCTGTAGTGGCCGCAGGCGCTTCCTCTGCCACTGCCGCCCCCCGCCACTGCCGCCCCCGACCGCTCGCACCCTTCACGACTGCGCCTGCAGGAAGCACAAACAGCAGGCCTTCAGCCAGCCCGCGTCAGCTGCAGCCCTGCCGCCCGCCTGGATGTTCAAGAAGGTCGGTGGGCTGGACATGGGGCTCTGGGCGGGGCCGCCTGCAGCGCCAAGCCTCGGCCTCCCTATCAACCCGCCCCTGCTGCTTTTTGCAGCTCCCCTCTGCTGGCAGTGCTGCCTTACCTCCGTGGTCTATCTACGCGAACTTCAGCGCCGCTGATTTTGAAGAATGCATCCATGCCGCCATGCCACTCACGCTAGCTGCCTGCCTGCCCGCCTCCCTGCCTGCCATCCCTGTGCAGCTCTTTGGCGGCGGCGATGGCGCTGGCTCCAGCAAGCCGCCGCCGCCGGTGGCCAAGCGATCGGCAGAGTCCACTGTTGATGCCATCCAGAAGCTGGGAGAGGTGCGCCCACCAGCTGGGCAGCTGTGGAATGAGGTGGCAGCCTGGCAGGGGTGGCACAGAGGCAGAGAGGAACGAGGGCCGTTGGAGCGCATGGCCAATGGGGGCAGCGACAGGGGCGCGGCGCTGTGTGCCCGCCTCGCTGCTGCTGATGCGCTGCTGTGCCTGCTGCGGTTGCCTGTCCTGCTCACCCTCCACTCCCGTCTTGCTGCTTTCCGGTGCTGGCACCACCCCCTGCATCCGTCTCCCTGGCAGGCTGAGGAACAGTGTGGGCCTGCTCTCTCTCCTGGGGGCTGCTTACTTGCCAGTGGTGCTGGCATCACACTTTATTCACGCAGCGCCGTGCTGTCACGTCCTGCAGACTGAGGAGCTGCTGACCAAGCGGCGTGACCTGCTAGAGAAGAAGATTGCCCACGAGCTGCAGCGGTCCAAGGAGCTGCTGAAGCAGGGGAACAAGCGGGGTGAGCCTCTCCGTTTACGTTGGGAAGGAGGGGCACAGACTGGGAGTGTAGCATGAAGGGGCAGGGAGTAGGGGTGGGTAAGAAGGAGTTGTGGGGATGCCACAGGAGGGGGGCATGTTGGGCGACCTAGCTAGAGCACAGGAGGAGGGTCAGCAAGTTGCTGGGACGCGGGGAGGGGCTGAACGGCCCCTTCACCGTGGCCTTTGCTGCATCCATCCTCTGTACACCTCACCCACCTCCTCCCTGCAGCGGCGCTGATGGCCCTGAAGAAGAAGAAGCTGTATGAGTCGCAGCTGGAGCAGGTGGAGAACAACATCCTGCGCGTGAACGAGCAGCAGGTGAGGATGGGGGTGCGGGCAGGGCAGGGCGGCGGCGCCAGAATGTGGGGCAGCAGGGTGTGCCAGCAAACCATGCGTGGACGAGCAGTGGGGTGGGGAGCAGGGTGCGCAGGGTGGGCAAGAGAGTGGTGTTGCAGGAAGGCGGGGTTGGCAGGACCATTGGCCTAGAGATGTGGCCCGGAGCCAAAAGGATGGGCTGCAGGGCGCTCCGGAACATGCTGCGCTGCTACCAAAGTACCCAACCTCCTTCTCGACCCTGTACTGTGTGTGCAGGTGGGGCTTGAGAACCTGCGTGCCACGGTGGAGACGGTGGACGCGCTGCGCCATGGAGCGCACGCCGGCAAGGCGACCATGACGGTGCGCACTGGTGGAGGCGGGGCGGCGCAGCATTTGGCTGTTTCAGGGGTTGCCCACACATCTGTCCCTGTGCCACTCCGGCGCCCCGCCACTAACAGCTGCTGATGCTCTCCACTCCCGCGCTGGCCCTGTTCTGCTCCGCTTGCTCCTGCTCGTTGCTCCCACCCGTGCGCCGCCCACCCACTTGTTCCTCACCTTGCCTCACCCGCGGGTTGCTGCAGGAGATGAAGATTGACGACGTGGACAAGGTGTGGGACGAGATCAACGACCAGACGGACCAGATGCGGCAGATCCAGGATGCCATGGCGCAGCCCATTGGCGCGGCGGCGGACATTGACGAGGACGAGCTGATGGGGGAGCTGGAGGTGGGTGGGTGGGGCCCCTTGGAGTTGGTTAGTAAGGCTGCCAAATTGGGGGATGAGCCACAGGCAGGCCATTGCCTGGCGTGCCGTGGGAGGAGGGCGCGACGTAAGCATACTGGTTGCTTAGAGTAGGATTGGCTGGTTGGTGGGGTACAGAGGAGGGGGACACTGTTGTAGAGCGACACAGCTGCTGAGGTAGAGGGGGTGGGCGAGACGCATCTGGGCATGTGTGGGGTGGTGAATGGGTACAGGGAGGTGCGTGGGGAAGCGACGAGGGCGAGTTGCTAGGGGAGTTTGGCCAACGCCCTCACCATGCTATTCGTGCCTCCTGCTCTTTCACAACCCGCCGCCGCAGGAGATGGAGGCTGCGCAGCTGGACGAGGCGCTCATCGATGCGGGGGCTGCGCCTGGGCACAGGATTGCCGGGGAGGCGCTGCCCGCGATGCCGTCGGCGCCCACCTCGCGGCCGCAGGCGGCCAAGCCGGCAAAGAGCCCCGAGGAGCTGGAGCTGGAGGCGCTGCAGGCGGAGATGGCGTTGTGAGGCAGGCAGGCAGTGCCGCCGCAACAACCATCTCCTTCGGCGTGTGCGGCAGCGGTGGGAAGCATTTGTGCCGAGGCGCGGCGGGCGCGTGCAGCTGCGGGAGCGGCTGCTCGTTGCCACATGGCCGCCCGCTGTTGCCTCCCCTGGCCTGGCCAGCTGCTTCTGCGCCGCCACTGCCACCTACTCGTGTGGTGCAGCAGCCGCTAGGTAGCCCACGCCCCCCCATTGCTGGCCACCCGGGAGGCATCATCATGAGAGCAGGGCACGCTAATGGCAGGCACCTGGCCAGGCTACTATGCTGCGCCCTGCCGCCCCTGCCGCTGGCCCCTGCCTACCCAGCCTGCTCACCCGGCGCCCTGCCGGCCGCTTGTGTTTCTTAGCTCCCCTGCCTTGGTGTACAGTAGCCAGCTTTCTTTGCTTCCTCCACTCCCTTCTGTGCCAATACATGTTGCCTGCTCCTGCCCTTCCCCAACTGAAGACTGTAACAGCACTGATCTGCTGGCCACTGATGGGTTGGAGGTGTGGTTACAACAGCAGCACTTCATAAGGAAGCCTTACTTCTCAGTTGTTAAAGTAAAAAGTCGGACGCCGGCTGCCGCCGCCGCCGCCAGCCAGCCTGGCGGCGCTGCATGCATTGCGCCCGCGGCAAATTGGCGGCTTGCCGGGTCGCCAGCGCACTGCGCTCTGGGGCAGCGTCTTGTCACCGACCCAACTGGGCTGCATGCAGCACTTTGCGCGCTGCTAGACACACCGCCGCCGCCCCTTCGCTCTGCCCGGAGCCTCTGCCGATCTGCACGCGGGTTCAGCATTGTCATAGTGACCCAAGCTAGCCATGGGGCGCAACGACAGGCCCGAAAACTCAGCGCCCCCCGAGATTTTCTACAATGAGGACGAGGCCCGCAAGTACACGGAGAACAGCCGAATTGTCAACATCCAGGCGCAGCTGACGGAGCGCGCCCTGGAGCTGTTGGCGCTGCCGGACGACGGCGAGCCCAAGCTGCTGCTGGACCTGGGCTGCGGGTCGGGGCTGAGCGGCGAGGCGCTCACAGAGAAGGGGCACATCTGGATGGTGAGTGCCGCATGAGCGCAGCCGCAGGTGATGCACGCATGGCGCGTGCTGAGTGGGTGCAATGTCTGCTGCTGTGGAGGAGGCGCCCTGTGTGCTGCCTGCCCCGGTTCAGCAGCCCAGGGAGCCGAGCGGGGACACCGCCACTGGCCCCTCACTCTTTGCCCTCGCCGCTGGCCCTTTTTGCTGGCCTCCTGACCCCACCTGGCGTGCTGCAGGGCCTGGACATCAGCCAAGCCATGCTGGATGTGGCCGCCGAACGCGAGGTGGATGGGGACCTGTGCCTGCACGACCTGGGGCACGGCCTGCCCATCAGGCCGGGCACGGTGGATGGAGCCATCAGCATCTCTGCTGTGCAGTGGCTCTGCAATGCGGTGAGCGGGGGTGTAGTGTGCGCAGGGCACTGCCCGGGTAGCAGGCTGCCCACTGCTGCCGCCAGCGGCTGTGTACCTTCCAGCACACCCTGCCCTTGGCACGTGTTTGCCTAGACTGCCACCTGTGTGGCCGCTGCTCACGTGCACGCCTGTTAATCAGACAACGCCTCCCCATCCATACGGTAGCCCACCCCATCCACCTGCGCATCTGTACCAACACGACACCCGCGGGAATGGCCCGGACAAGACTTTCCCCCCTTCCCCTCCTGCTTCGCCCCCTCCTAACCCTGCCCCGCCAACAGCATCCCTTCTTTCTACTCGCCTCTGCCACCCTGCAGGACACCAGCAAGAACGAGCCCAAGAAGAGGCTGCGCCGCTTCTTTGAGACGCTCTACTCATGCCTGGCCAAGGGGGCGCGCGCCGTGCTGCAGGTGTGGGGCCAACCCTGCCTTGCCTGCCTCGTTGCCTGCCTTCCCGCTTGCTCTTGAAACTGCGATGCAGCCGCGCTGTGCCAAGCAGTGTCTGCATCAGCTTCTGACCCCGGGCTTACTTTCCCACCTGTCCCGCTCTCCTACCCCTCCTTGCTGACACCCCGCCCCGCTCCCACCCCTCTGTGCAGGTGTACCCCGCCAACACGGAGCAGGCAGCGATGATGACCAATGCCGCCATGCGGGCCGGCTTCAGCGGCGGACTGGTGGTGGACTTTCCCCACAGGTGCGACGCTGCGCTGTTACGCTGTGCTGCGCTGTGGTCGCTCTCCACCGTCATCCCTGCCGCCGGCCCTTGCCGCCCTGCTCTCTTGCTCCCACCAACCTACTGCCTGCTGCCCCCACACTGCTCTCCTTCCCCCCCGCCTGCAGTACGCGTGCCAAGAAGTACTTTCTGGTGCTCATGGTGGGAGGTACAGCGGCGCTGCCCCAGGCCAAGGGGATGGATGGGCAGGACCCTGACGAGGACGATGAGGAGGTGTATGTGGGGCACCGCAAGACCAAGCGGCGGAAGCACGGGCACGGGGACAAGGTGGGTGCTGGGCGCGCGGACGGGCGGAGTACGGGGGCAGGGTTGGCGGGGCAGGGGTGTGCACGGATGGAGTGGGTTGTTGTTTGGGTGCCTCTTCAGGTCACGGGGTCTTCCCTGGGGCACAAACCAGCCCAGACTTGCTGTTGCAATGGCCGGCAGCAGCAGCGGGAGGGCTGGTTGTGGTGACGGCTGGCGGTGCCGTCACCCCACCCCACCTCTGCTCCACTTTCGTACGCATGCTGCCTCACATCTGGCCCGCCCTGCCCGGTGCACTTCCATGATCTCCCGGTTGCTGCAGGAAGCGGCACGGGACTGGATTGTGCGGAAGAAGTCGCAGCAGCGGTCGCGTGGCTACACAAATATCAAGCCAGACAGCAAGTACACGGGGCGCAAGCGGAAGGACCGCTTCTGATCAGCGCTTGAACAGGAAGGGCCTGCCCTTTCAACATCTGCCACCTGCTCTTCAAACATATCCCTGCTACAACTGCTGCTGTTTGCTGTTCTCTCTACACCCATCCATCACGATTGACTGCGGGTGCTCCCTTGCTCTGCTGCTCCCTTGCTCTCCTGCTTCTCCGTGCTGCTCTCTGCTCCGCTCTACCTGCCAATTCTCATCTAACCTTGACTCCCCACTTTCTGTAATGGAGTGACTGCAGTAATGGAGTGACTGCAGTAATGGAGTGACTGCAAGTGGCTGACTGGGGATCATGAGGAACAGCTTCGCTGGCTCTGGCGACGGCACTTGAGTGTTGCATTACAGCAAGAAAACTGAGCAGAAGAAAGGAGGGTCATATAGTCACCTTGGCCTGGGTGCAATGCAATGCAGTGCCGGGCTGCGCCGGCGCTGTGGGCCTGTGCAGCGCGCGCGCTCTTCACAGCACCCGCGCAAGGGCTTGGCGAGTGCCTGCGGCGCACGCTGCTTGCCAGCTCAACCGCTTGCCAGCTCAGCGCGCCGCCAGCTCAGATGGCGTTGCAGCTCTTGAAGTGGTTCTCGTCAATCGTGGAGTACAGGTGCCCCTCGTTCTGCAGCGCATCCACCGCCTCACGCACCTGCACCAGGCTGTACCGCCCGCCCGCGCGCGCCAGCACCTGCAGCACAGCAGCAGTCCAAGCACACGTGAGTGTTGGTTTCAGTGGTATGCGGGCAGGTGGGCTAAAGGCCTCCCAGCCCTCTCTAGCCCTCCCCCAGACCTTAATCCACCCCAATGCTATGTCCTGCAGCACGGCGGTTGCCGCCCCCCCGCCCCACAGCTGCCCCCTGCCGCAATTGACGCCGGTGATGCCCGCATCGCCCTGCTCCCCTCCATTAGCCCTTTCCAGCAGCAACCCCAGTGGCCCTTCCCCAAGCCAGGGTCTAGAAGGCCAGCTCACGTCCTCAATGCTGATGCCGGCGTCGCCCTGCTGCGCCTCTGGCGCGTTGAAGAAGGTCATCACGTCGTTCTGGATGGCGGTCAGCCCAGAGTTGGGGTTGTAGCCTGCAGCAGACAGAGGAGCACAGCAGTGCTCTACAACAGCTGAGTTTTTAAGGCAGGTTGATTATCAAGTTGCTTATCGGAATAAATGGCAGGTGACAAGGGGACAGGGTGCGAGGAGGGAGGCAGCCAGGTTGGCAGCACCGTGATATGCGCCGGCACGCCGCATACAAGTCGGGCTGACGCCCACACAAACCCCGGCCGCCCCGCGCTGCCGCGCACCTGCCGCTGGCGCGGCGCCGTAGCCGCCGGCGGGGGCGCCGTAGCCGCCCGCTGCCTCCTGCTTCACGCCGCCCGCGGGTGCCGCCGCGCCGCCGCCCGTGCCCAGCGCCGCGCCGCCTCCCTTTGTGAGGTGGACGTGCTGGAAGATGCACTGCAGGAAGTGGTAGGTGACCTGCAGGGAGGGAGGGGGCATGTCTGGGGGAAGATAGTTAGTGGGCAGGTGTGGGGAAGGGCGCGCAGTGGGCGGTAACCTGCGGGCAGTAGCTCACGTCGATCAGCTCTGCAACTGGGTGGACGTGCCTTTACTTGCTCACCTCCCTCCTGCCCACCTGCCACTCAGCACTACAGGCGCTGTTGCTCCTCCGGTACAGCTGTCACCCACCCATTCATTGCCTCACCTCGTTGAAGTCTGCAACCGGGCGGATGTTGAAGGCAATGACCTCCTGTGACTTGCCAAAGCTGGAGACGTGGCCGTGCACGCGCACATACACGCCCTGCCGCCACTCTGCGCGCCGCTGCCGGTCGGTGTCGCTCTCTGCGGGGGGAGGGGCGCGTGTGAATGGCGGGCGGACGTACAGGTGTGGGATAAGCAGAGCAAGGCAGGGTGTGAGGGCATGGCAGGGCCTAGGGTTGGGGGTGCAAGGCAGGCTGCAAACGCATGTCATGGTGCAGCGCAGCGCTGTCACGCGTAATGCAACGCCGCCGCTCCCTGCCCAAGGTAATGCAACGTCCCGCCAGCCCCCCGCCCACTGCCACCACCGATCCAAGCCTTATCCGTGTGGCAATGCAACACCGCTCCTCACCGCTCTGGCCGCCCCCCTGTCCGGCGCCTGCCAGGGGAATGCAACACTGGCTTGTCTTACTCACCGTCATCGCTGATCCAGATCTTGACCGCCGCCTGGCCGGTGCCGTCGTCAATGGTGAGCCCATAGGTGAGGCCAGACTCCTGGGTGGAAAGCACCCTGCCCACAATCGTGACCTGCACAGAACAAGAGGAGATAGGAATGGTAGCAGGCACGGGCGCGGGCGTGTGGGGTTGGAGGGCCGCGTGCAACCACAGCGAGCGCGTGCAACCACAGCGAGCGCGTGCTGTGGTTCTCCCACCAATGCAGGCGGTGCACGTCAGGCCACAGCGCCCTCCCGACCCTCCCCCTGGCCCCCGACCGTCTGCCGAACCAGCGCCCAGCCGGGCAGTCAGCACCCACGTCCAGTCCCAGCACCCAGCACCCACGTTTGTGATCTCCTTGCCGTCGATGACCAGGGAGTCGTCCGCCCGGTTGGCGCTGGCGTCAAACAGCTGCTTGATGGTCACCGCGCGCAGGGTCTGCTGCTTGGAGTCAAAGTTCTTCTGAAGAAAGATAGCAGAAAGACAAGGGAGGAGGGGGCAGGCTGGGGTGAGCCGGGTGACGGCAGCCGGCGGCAGCGCTGGGCGACGGCCGGGCACGCGGGGCCTTGCAGGGCCTGGCAGCAGTTGGGCTCGACAAAATAGCAGCTTTCCTGGCTGGCACAAGCACAGGCTGCAGAGATACCAACACTTTAGACAGCCAGCCGTGCAGGGCGCAGCAGTGTGCCCCGCACAGCAGGCATAATGTGGCACCGCAGCTTTGCGCCACCCCCGCACCTTGGCGCTCCCGCCGCCACCGCCAGCGTTGCCTTGCCTGCAGGGCGCAGCAGCAGGCAGTGTCAGCTGTATGTAGGTCACAGGAAGATGCCAACGATGGGCGCAGGCAACGGCCAGCAGCAGCGCGCGCTCACGTCGGCATAAAGCCTGCGCCATTGAACTGGCTGGCGCCCGTCTCGAAGCCACCGCCACCGCCGTACATACTGGCGTCTGCGGTCTGTGATCACAAGCGGGCCTGCCGACCGAGGCGATCGGGGCTGCCAACGGGGTGCGTTCAAAAGTGGGGCGAGTGGGAGGCTCGGCGGGTGCTATGAAGTGTCTGGCAGGGTGTGTAGGGGTGCTGGATGGCACAGTTGACGATGCAGACCAGCAAACAGGCCCCCTGCTGCGCGCGCCATGCTGGGCCCCTGCTGTGGACGGCTGGTAGCCGACAAATGCGCCGCTGCCGCAGATGGCAGCACTTCTCTGCTGCTCATAAGTGCATTGAGACAGCGCACGGGGCGTATTCAGGCACTCCCCGCCACCCTTGCGCCAATTCTCAGCCATGTCCCTGTGCCAGTCTGCCTGGCTGGCACATTGCAGCACAGGATCGAGCACCTGTGATCGGCAGCAGCAACAGCCGCGACGGTCACGGTGGCAGCAGCCGCGGCGGCCGCACGCGCTGCGCCCACCGCTGTGCCGTGCCAGCGCTGGTCAGCAGCAGCAGCAGGAGCAGCCTGGACCCAGCAGCAGCAGCAACAACACCAACTCAGACACTTATGAGTTCACTTACAAGGTGAGTGGGAGTACCAGGGTTGGTGGAGTCCGTAACTGCAAAGCGCACTTGGTGCCCACGCCGACCTGCCGACGCTCGTCTGGATGCGCCCGTGCAGGGCAGCGATGGACGGCTGAAGGCCACCTTTGAGCAGGCCTTCAAAAACCGGGTGGCCGGAAGCAGCAGTGGCGATGCCGACAGCAGCAGCAGCAGCAGCAGTTCGCAAGCTCCCTGGGCGCTGAGCTACCAGATGAGCGAGCGGTACAGCCTGCTGTGGAACGACGACCTCAAAGCGCGCATGCTCAAGGTGGGAGCACTACCACAACTGCACCTTTGCTGCCGCATGCCTCACGCCCGCCCTGTGCCCGCAGTATGGCTGCGCGCGCTTGAGGCGTTGTGCCTGCGGTGCTCCTGCCCCCTGTGGCAGTGGTTGGTGCGATGCCGGGGTGCCAGTTAGACACGCAGTCAGCCTCAGGTGCTCTACCCTTTAAGTAGTGTGCCAGACCAATTGCCGGCACCCTGCTTGCCCTGCCTGCCTGCCCGCTCATCTGCGTTCCCCACCCGCCGGCGCCACCCGCCGGATCCACTCACTTGCCGATTTACCCGCCCACTGCCTGTCTGCAGCGTGTAGCGGCAGATGAGCTGGGCATACCCGACGAGGAGCTGGAGGCGCGGCTGCAGCGGGTGCAGGTGGGCATGCGTTGCACTTGTGTGTGCACAGCGGGCACAGTTGGGCATGCGGGTGAGGCGTGCATACAGTGGGCGTGCAGGTGGGCTGCCTTGGTGGGGGCATGCCCTGCCGCCTTCAAACCCGCCTAATGCGTGGCCCTGCGTGGTGCCAGCACGCAGGGCAGGGTATGCTTCAGGAGTGCCTCCCTGCTGCGCCCGCTGCCCAGGATCGATGCTGTTCACACATCCCCCGGTCCTTAAATCTCCCCACCCACTTGCAGTTGCTGCTGCCCGACATCCGGCAGAAGCTGGCCAGCATGCGGCCAAAGCTAGTGGCACGGCTGGCGGCACAGGTGGAGCACCTGCCAGGTTGGTAGAGGGCGGGGGCCGCCGGTTTCAGCATGTTTACTGTGGCAGTGCGCCGCCTTGGCAGTGCTAGGCGGCGCACCAAGGCACGTGGCGTGGCGAGGTGCTTGGGCAGGCTGACAGCTCTCTGGGCCGGCCAGAGTGGTACCGCTCACCAGGCGAGCCCCCTTCCCTGCTGCTCCTCCTCCTGCCCCCTCCTCTGCAGCCCGCCTGCTGCAGCTGAAGCTGATTTTCCCGGGGGCCAACACCGGCCTGCTGGCCATGCGGCAGCCAGAGCTGGTGCTAGGGTTTGACATGGCTCGGCTGGAAAGCATCGCTCAAGATCTGCGTGCCCTGCTGCCCAACCTCAACATTGGTGGGTGGCAGCCATGAGGCACTTGGTCTGCCTGCAGGGGGGCAGGGCAGCCAAGCGCTCTGTGCGTCTGTGTGCCCCGTCGACTTCTGACTAGTGTGCACCCAAGTGTCAAATGCTCTGCAGACAAAAGGATGTGTGTGACGTGTGCCATTCTGTCCGCCCCAACACCTGGTGTCTTCTTGTCTTCCATCCAATGTTCTCGCAGACCGTCTGGTGGAGGAGAACCCCGCCATGCTGGACGTGCCGGGCCTGCGGGCGGCCATTGCCGAGGCGGCACGCATCATGCCGCACTTGGATGTGCAGAAAGCCATGGCCACGGACCCCTCCCTCATCTTCTCTTTCCAGCGCGGCAACCAGCTGATCCCTTACGACCCGCCCGGCCCCGAGATTGAGCCAGATGACGACGAGTATGGGGCCTTCTATGACTGAGCGCGTGCAACTGCGGCAGAAGAGCAGGGCACGCTCCTCTGGCTCGAAGATTAATGATGCTCGGCCAGCTGTTGGCCGTTCAATACAGCTAGGTCCGGCCTGGTCCAAGAGCTGGCAGCACCCTTGTGCGACTGAGGGAGTTTATTGGCCTGCCCTATTCATGCGTTTCCCTTTCATCCATTTCGTCAAAGACTCCACTCCTGGCACTCAACCTGTGGCTTGCGCTGAATAGCTTTTTCAATACCTGTGCGTGCGACACTTTGTTACAACCGGCCAGCCAAAGCGAATGCCACCGACAGCGCGCGTCAGGCAGCACCGGCCCGCGCGCGGCGCTGCCTGAACTCGGCAAAACAGAGGGCCAGGCGGCGCAGGAACTCATCTATGTCGCCCTCACTGGTGCCCAGGGCTGCCGCCACCGTGAGATAGTCACAAGGGTATGCGTCGGTGTGGGCTCCGTAGCCGGTGAAGGGCAGGCCGCCCACCTCTTGGCGCTTGCCGCGTGCCACCACTCGTGTGCCGGAGATGCAGCGGTTGAAGAGCATGGAGCCAAGGAAGGTGATGCCAGGTGGCGCCTTGCTGGCGGGGGCGGCGGCTGGCAAGGGCTGCTGCTCCGGCGGCGGCAGCTGCTGCTGCTCCAGTGGCGGAGTTGGGTGCTGCTGTGGTGGGTGCTGCTGCTGCACCTGCGGCGGCTCTTGCTGCAGTGGCTGCTGCTGCTCCTGCCGCGGTGAATGGGGCGCAGGTGAAGGCCGCCTCAGGTCCTGCTGCTGCCCCTGCTGCCCCCCCTCCCGCCGCTGAGCCTGCTGCCCCTGCTGCCCCGCTTCCTGCTGCTGTGCCTGCTGCCCCTGCTGCCCCTGCTGCTGCTCCCCCTTGGCTTCAAAGCTGGCCAGAGTCAGGCCCAGAGAGATGGGGTTGCCAGGCGTCTCTAAGACCCGCTCTCCATGCTGCGCAGCAAACTCTCCCAGCCGCTGCCGTGCATACACATACACCCGCTCGCGCTGCTCCAGCACCGCCCGCCAGCCATCGGCGCCCCAGTGCAGCAGAGTGATGAGGAGGTCGAGGAGGGGGGACATGCAGGCGCGGCCGGGGTAGAGGCGGGCCACGCGGTCCACCTGCCAAGGGCGTAGGGAGGCGAGGGGGCACGACACAGGGTGGGGATGGCTGGCTGCTTGGCAGGCAATGGGAGCGATCCAGTGAGCCCAAGTATGGCGTGTGGCACGGGACCTGGGTGTGGTGCAATGTGCCAGAGAATAGTTGCGATCCGGGCCGGGGACGGGAGACGCTGAGCACAGGCCAGCAAAGGACAGGACATCCCGCAACCAACCGCACTCCGGCCCCGGCAGAGCAGCAGCCATGGCTAGCAAGGGAGCCCTTGTGGGCCAACCAGACGCAGTCGCCGCCTGTGCACCGGCCCCAAGCACAGACCGGCTGCCCCCTTGCTCCCCCTCTGCCCATCTTTGGGGTCAAGCACCCGCCCTCCTCGCCTCTTTGGGCTTGAGCAGCTGCCCTCCTTGCCTGCACACCGGCTCCTGACCACAACTCCTAGCGTGATCACCCTTGCTGTAACCCTCAGCCAACCCGCCAGCCCCCTTGCTGAGCTCACCAGCTGAGTGGCGCCTCGGCGTGCCGCGATGACCGCCCCCCCAACCGGCACCATGAAGTTTTTGTCGGTGCTTTGCACCACTGCATCCACACGCCCCTTGCGCCAGGCGGAGCACACCTGCGGCGGCAGGGTGAGGGGTGTGTTGGTGTGGTGGTGCAAGAATACTGACGACAAGTTGTTGGTGCCTGGTGCCTGTTGGGGCAGCGGAGGGGCCCGGCTGGGCAGCAGTGCAGGAATGGGTCAGGCAGGCGTCCAGTCTGTGTGGAGGTGGTGGCGAGCGAGTGGTGAGGGCACATTCGTTGCATGCTGCATACACAAGGCGGCTGCAGGCACGCACCTGCGCACACAGCGCTGCCGACTGGACGCCATAGGCGTTGTTGATGATGTGGGCAATGCGCTCCTGCTGGCAAAGCTTGGCCACTGCAGCAGAGGACGAGGCGGGCGGGGCAGGGCAGGGCAGGGCGGGGCGCAGGAAGCCATCACCTTCTTGTTTCAGGCGGCACGTCCCCCCAACGCGCATGGTGCCAACATCGGCGTGATATGTCACCCCCTCCGGCATGCACTGAGCAGGCCATTCCTGCCAGCCTGGCATCCCCTCCCTGCCCACCCCCGCCCCTCAACCATGCACACACGTACGCACTTCGGCTGCCACCAGACCCGCTGTGTGCTCGTCAAATCAGTGCCACACCCTCACCTGCCACCACATCGTCTGCGGCCCGGGGAGCAAAGCAGCTGGTAGTGGTCACAACAGCAGCAATGCTCTCCCGCCCCAGCCGCGCCACCTGCTGCCGCAGCAGCGGGAGATCCGTCACAAGCTGGTCGCCTTCCAACCGCATGGGCAGCACAATGGGCTGAAACCCAGAAGCCTGGATCGCCTTGAGGCAGGTCTTCTGGTCGATGCGCGGCCACAGCACATACCTGCGGGAGGGGAGGGGAACAGGACGGCAAGTGGGCCATGGGGTGGGGCGGCATGCGGGGCTGGCATGCTGCAGGTCGCCTGGCGGCTGTTTTGAAAGCTGAGCAGCGCTCCGACACCCTGGCCCCACACCCAGTGCCCCAGCCACCCGCCCGCCCACCCACCTGGCGGTGGGCGGCAGCGTGCCGCGCAGCGCCAGCAGCACGGTGGTCAGCGCCATGCCCGTTGCCAGAGGCACCACCAGCGCCGCCCCCACCTCTTTCATGCCAGCGGTGTCCAGCGCATCAGCGGCCAGCAGGTGGGTGAGCTGTGCCAGCAGGGAGGATCCAGCCGCCTTGGGCTGCTCGGCTGCAATGTCACCAGACCTGCGGAGAAGGGTAGAGCGATAGGAAAGAGGCAGCAGTGGCGGATGGAAACACATGGGAACACATGGAAACACATGGGAAAGTGCATGGCTGGGTACATGCAGGGCTAGCGTGCTGTGCACTCGGTGTTGGGAAGTGCCATGTAGCAGGTGCGATCCATGTGCTGCTCTTCTGTGGCGCGATCTACATGGGCAGGAGCCTCACTTGCCTGCATCCCACCCCTGGTTCCGACTTGAAACAAACCAGCCACACAAGCAGCCAGCGCCCAGCATTTAGCAACACCCGCCAGAGGTCGAGGCCCCCTGCCACTGCGCCATTCGGTAACCTTCAGCACCCAGCAACAGCACCCAGCACTGGATGAAAGTGGGACCCTCACCTGCCGATGCCATGAGCTAAGCGGTAGTGGCGGCGTGCCACCAAGTCGCTGGCCAGCCGCGCCTCCCGCTCCCCCACTCCCACATTGTCTGGAAAGTTGTTGCTGTCCATCAGAGCCGTGTCCTGGGAACATAGAGCCGCAGTGCATTGTGTGGGCTGGTATAATAGACTGAGGGAAGTCATAGCAGGTGCACGGTTCGGGCGGAGGGCGCGGCAGTGTTGGCGGCCGGCGGCGGAGAGGGAGCGAGCGCTCAGATGTAGGTGGGCCAGCGAGCACGCAAAGCTGCTGGTCTGCCTGCAGATGCACTTCAGAAATCACACACTCTGAAAGGCCCTGCCTCTCTTTGCCTTACTATTCCCCACCTGCAGGAACAGCTCGATGGTGGCGTCGTCCCAGCCGCGTGGCGGCAGCCGCCGCTGGCTCAGCAGCGTCTTGATGAGCTTGCGTCGGGCCCCCAGCGCTTGCGAGCCTTGTGTGATGTATGTGCGCGACACCAAGCCGCAGGCCAGCTCGCAATTGGGCGCGTCCATACTGCCCGCGCCGAGAGGTGAGCGGGCCCCGACAGCGGGAGGGGTGGCAGCCTGTTTGGTGGCTGGGGCGATTTTCCAGTTGCTACCTAACATCAATTGAGCATCAAAGAGCGGAATGCGTGCGGCGGGGCGCAGTGCAAAGCGCAGCAGGCTTGTCACCGTCCCCACCCGGCATATTGCCGCCAGTCACCCGTCTGCCACCTCCATCAATCGGCGATCACGTTGTTGGTTCGTCCAAACACGGCTGCTAGTCCCAGCGCACGGGGGCAGGGCCGCGATGGCCGCAGACGGGTCTGGGGAGCATATGGCACTGCTCTCCCTGGAGATTGCGGCTCTCCAGGATGTGGATCAGCTGGCCAAGGTGCCGCTGGCCGACAAGGCCCGCACTCAAAAGCTTTCGGCCGCCATCCAAGACAAGTTTGCCAAAATCAGGGCCCTGACGCGCGATCTGGAGCTGGAGGTGGAGGAGCTGGACAGGTGGGCGCCGCTGGATGTGGGGCAGAGCAAAGCTGCGCCCTGCAGTCGCTTGCCGCTGCCTGCCGCCCCTCTGCCGCCCCTTCCTTCCGCCCGTGCCAGCTGCGCACCCCACTCATCACGGCCTTGCCGCCTGCCCCCACTGCCTCTGCCTGCAGCGAGGATGATGAGCGCGTGGAGGCCGCCACGCAGCTGGCTCAGCACAAGAGCGAGTACGCACGCCTGCAGGCGGCGCTGCGCGACGCAGCCCTGGCACAGCGCAGTGCAGCGCTGAAGAGCGCGGCAGAGGATCGCAAGGAGCTGCTTGCGGGCGGCGACGTGGGGCTGCGGCAGCGCAAGATGCAGGCCGAGGGGGACACTGTGTCCATGGCAGAGGACGTGACCGGCGGGCTGCGCCGCACACGCCAGGTGCGGGGCAACGCGGGTTGCGATTAGGGTTGGGCCGGGCAGGCGTGGGGAGGCGAGGCTCGTCTATGGTGCTGGCTGGGTCTGTTGCGGAAGCAGTGCTTTAAGGTGTGGTGGGGAACCACGAATCCCGGCACATCTGGCCGCATGTTTAGGCTGGCCTGCTGCGTAATTGATTAGCCTGCCTGCCTGCTTGCCCGCCCCAACCCCCACACCCACACTCCTCCAGCAGCCTGCCAGTCATCAACTGCATTCCAGCCCCTTCTCGCTTGCCTCCTTGCCTACCTTGCCTGGCTTCAGTGCTATTGAGCCTTCTGAGTATGATTTGCCTCTGTTCCCTGCAGGTGCTGGCTGAGGAGCTGGAGCACACGAGCGCCACGCTGGCGGCCATGGAGGCGTCGCACACCTCCCTGGGGCGCACGCGGGACGAGTACCAGGGGCAGCACCGCAAGCTGCGGCAGAGCAGGGGGCTGCTGGGCACGCTCAACTGGCAGGCCAAGTCGGTGAGCTGAGGCAGGGGAGGACCCCAGAAATGTGTTAGTGTGTTGAGGGCGTTTCACGCAGGGGGGATGAGGGTGTGGCATGCAGGGGGAGTGAGATGGTGTGTGTGTGCGTGCAGGGTGGCTGGGCTGGTCTGGGCTGGATGCTGCTCTAGGAGCCACACCTGCTCGACTGGCAGGCTGGGCGGGAAGACGGGTGCCTGGCTGGCATGAGCGGCTCGCCCTGGGGCACACAGTGTCGCCACGCTGCCCGCTGCTGCCCCGCGTGTTGCCGCCTGCTGCTGCACCTCTGCCCATCCCCACTCTTGGTCACCACTTCTCTCACCCCGCCCTGCACCCTGCCTGCCTCCCCCTTGCCTGCTCTTACCTGCCTGGCGTGCAGGAGACGTACATGCTGTGGATGGGGCTGACCGTCTTCCTGGCCGTCTGCGCCTATGTCTTCCAGAAGCGGGCAGGGCACTTTGTTCCCGACAAGCTGAAGCCCTCGGCGCTGCTGGGAGCGCTGACTGGAGGCGGCGGGGGCGCCCGGGTGGGCCGCCGGCCGCTGCAGGCGCCTCCCCCGTCGGCCCGGCTGCGCTCCGATGCGCCGCCTCACCGCGTGCATGAGCCGGGGCAGGGGCAGCAGGACGGCGATGGCGTGCGGCCTGAGGTGCCACGTGGGCGTGCGCCGCCGCCGCTGCCACATCAGCAGCAGCAGCAGCAGCACCTGCCACCTTATGACGACGCCATTCTGGGCGAGACGGAGGAGGACCTGGGGGGCTGGCCAGCAGCTGCACCTTATGCCTCCGACTTGGCAGAGCAGCAGTACCAGCCGCCACCTCAGCAGAAGCCACCTCCCCAGCAGCCAGCAGAGCAGCAGCCTGCACAGCAGGTGGAGCAACATCAGCCGCCGCCCCATCAGCCGCCAGCGCAGCAGGCGGTGCCAGAGGGGCAGCCTCAGGAGCTTGTTGATGCACAGCATGCAGAGCACGGGGCACAGCATGCAGAGCATGAGCCAGCAGAGTGGCCGGCAGGGTCGCCAGAGCCCCACGGGCGGCAGCAGGAGCAGCAGCAGGGCGAAGCAGGCGCGGTCGCTGAGCAGGAGGAGGAGCAGCACCAGCATGCGGCAGCCAAAGAGGAGCAGCCTGCGGCAGTGCCTGAGGGGCAGCATGCAGCAGTCGAGGAGTGGCCTGCCGCTGCAGAGGATCATCCGGCCGCAGCTGAGGAGCAGCAGCAGGCGGGGGCTTGGGAGCAGGAGGTGACAGATGGGGAGCCTTACCTGGTGGAGAGCCCCCTGCCTGCCCAGGAGGGTGAGGAGCCTGCCGCAGCTGAGGAGCAGCAGGCGGAGGAATGGGAGCAGGAGGTGACAGACGAGGAGCAGCAGGCGGCGGGATGGGAGCAGGAGTTGGCAGATGGGGAGCCGTACTTGGAGGACCCCCCGCTGCCTGCCGTGGATGAGGAGCTGGCTGCTGAGGCAGAGGCAGCTGCCCGGGCACGTGCTGCTGCTGAGGCAGAGGCTGCTGCCCAGGCACAGGCTGCCATTGAGGCCGCCGCTGCCGCCGAGGCGGATGCGGAGGCGTCAGCTGTGGGGCCAGGGGGTGCACCAGAGCCCCATGGCGACGGCGCAGCTGGCGGCGACGCAGCGCCAGCTCAGCAGGCGCAGCAGGCACCGCAGGGCAGCTTCATGTTGGACCCTCACGGGCGGCGCATTGCGGTGGATGGGCCCGACTTTGTGCGCACCCAGCCGGCCCCGGCCAGGCCAGTGGAGGGGCGAGAGGGGCAGGAGGAGGCGCTGCCCTCGCCGCCAGCAGAGTTGCAGGAGGAGCAGCGGGAGGAGGCGGCAGTTGATCAGCCGGAGGAGGCAGCCGCAGGGCAGCAGGAGCAGCAGCAGGAGGCGGCACGGGATGAGCTCTGAACGTGCCTGACTGCACAGGGTGGCATGCACTGCCTTTCCCGCTGCTTACAATACCTTGAGACTTTCATTGATCGTGTAACTCTCAGCCAGCGATTTGATTCCGCAGCTTTCCAGCGGGCTGGCACTGGCGTCGAGCTGGTTAGCAGAAGGGAGCCCAAGTTGCAAAGTGCCCGCTTTTGAAGTCACTCTCAGCTTTGGTGGTTCAGCAGGCAGGCACGTGCCTGGGCTGTAAGTAGCTCTTGCATCCTTCATGATGACACAGCCTGTGTGCCACCAAGAGCGGTTGAAGCCTGAGACCTTGAACAGGGTGGCATGACGCCTGTCGTCATATGCTGGCTCCTTGCAAGCTTGCAAGTTTGTTTCCAATGACAGCAGACAGTTGACTCAAGGAGGGCAGAGGGCAGGATGGGGTCACAGGCACATCAGGAACCATTGTGCATGCAGGAAATTTGGGAACTGTTGGCATGCGCGTGGTGCGAGCCGCTCCCAAGCCCAAGAGCGATGAAGCAGGGCGACTGGGCTGCAAAGCTTGAGACAGCCGCTAGACAAACACTAGCACTGCTGGGCTGGGCGGCTGTCTGCCTGACGCTCATGCTAGGATGCCGCTGGGTGGCAGTCAGGCTTGTGGGCGCGCCAGTGAGCCGTCTGGCACTCCTTGCTGCAGCGCAGGCCCGGGGGGCAAGCAGCCAGGCAGGCAGGCAGCAAGGTTAGGGCGGGTGGACACATCAGTAGAGGCAGCAAATCCAGACCACTGCCAAGAGTTTAGCACACGTCTCCCAGGCCTTGCTGGCACGCGCACCTGCAGTACTGTGCCTTGCGGCACCGGGAGCAGCGGCGGACGCCCAAAGCGCTTAGCCCGCACCCGCTGCACTCCAAAGGGTCGAGGCCAGCAAGGATGGCCTGCTCCTGAGCCTCCCTGGCTGGCAGTGCTGCCTCTGGCATGGGGAACTGGGGTGTGGAGCAGCTGCTAGCACCGCTGCCGCTGCCGCCCTGGCTGCCACTCGCAGCAGCCTGAGCGGGCGGCTGACGCTGCGCTGCCTGAGCTGCTGGGTGGGCGGAGAGAGTTTTCTGGGTGTTGCTGGCATAAAAGTCCCGCTCTATTATCCACATCGCAGGCAGCAGCCTTTTGGAGCGCTCAAGTGCAGGCTGTATGCGCTGCCAGGCCTCAGCTGTTGCCCGCCACGTGCTGGGTGCTGGCGAAAGCGTGGCATGGGCCGCACCCATCACTGCCCAGTAGTCACTGCCCTGCTGCTCTGCCAGCTGCAGTGCCCGCATGCCCAGCTGTGCTGCTCGTGCTCCCTGGCCCAACCCCATGAAAGCTGCTTTGGCTGCCACACCATAAGATTTGGGGTTGAGCGGCTCCAGAGCCAGCAGCGTATCAATGGCACCCTCTACTGCAGAGCGCAAGTCGGGAACGCCGCCGTCTGCTGCTGCTGCCCCCGTGGGCCGGCTCTGCCGCCCGCCCGCGTCAGGTGCCGCTGCTAGTTCGCGTGTCGCTGCAACAATAAACGCGCACAGCAGCGCGTGTTTGAGCTGGCTTGCAGTCAGCGGCGGCGGCTGGCCCAGGCTGCCTGCCAGCTCTGCTATCTCACGCTGCATGGTGGGGTATGCTGCCGGGCGCGCCAGCTTCATCAGAGTCTTTGTGGCTGGCCGCAACAACCCAGCGTTGCAAGCGGGTGAGGCAAGAAGGGCGTGCATGATGGCTGCATGCTCCAGGTGTGAGAATTCGTCGGGGCGCAGCACCCGCCCAGTTGGCGGCCCGGGGAGCTCGTGAGTAAGATAGGAGATGTACTTGCCCAGGTGCAGCTTGTTGTCTCGGTCGCACACGGGCAGCAAAGGGCAGATGTAGTGCGCACGCGCGTCCAAGAGCACCGCCAGCAGCACGCGCTGCCGCTGCGCAGGCGAGTGGGGCGCCACTGGCCGCTGGCCGTCGGCCGTCAGCGGCAGCAGGTCGCACAGCTCCCGCAGCAGCTGCACCGACTCCACGAACGCCGAAACCTCGGGGGTGCGCTCAGCTGCTGGCAACGCCTGTGCGCGCCGCAGGTGCCTCAGAAGGAAGTCTGCTCCCGCGAGACGGTCTGCCATGGCTGCAGCTGCTGGGACTGAGGGTTTACGGGCAAAGAAGAGTCGACAAAGCGGGAAGAGGATCGGACAAGAGCTCTCAGGAAGCGTGGGAGGAAGAAGATCCCACGACGGTCGTGTGTGCCACAGCTGCCGCCGCATGCACAACACAAAGTGATGCACAGGGGCAGTGGCAAGGCAGCGGCAGTATGTCCTTACAAGTTGAAAGGAAATCAATAACTAGTGCCACACATGTTGAGTTTAAGGCTGCACGTTGTCTGTGTGTGTCTGAAGTGACGTCGTAGGCATGACGGCACCGGCGGCGCACGAGCGGCGGTGACTGGGCGGCTTCCGCTGGCGACCCAGGCTGAAGACGTGTGTTTCTTGCTGCTCATTCACGTCGGATCTACTGCATTCGCGTGTGCTGTCCTGACGGCTCCGAACAAGGCACAGCAAGGCAACCCCAGGCCTTTGCAGTGTGCAAACCCTTCAAGGCTGGCTCTCAGCAGACCGTGTGCGCACTCATCTGCCCCGATTGCAATGCAGGCGGCCAATGAGCCGCCCGACCCCTGCCCTGGAGGCCCTGCCGAGGCTGCCGCTGGCGCTGCCTGCGCTGCCGGCGCTGCCGGTCCTGGCGCCGCCCCCCGTGTGAACAGCAGCGCTGCCGGGCGGCCCGCTGCACAGACCGGCATGCAGCCAGCCACGCTGCTGGAGCAGGGCTCGCCTGCCATGGGCCGCCGCAGCGCCACAGCAGCTGGAGAGGAAGCAGGGCAGGTGGCAGACCCTCTGGAGGGCTGCGGCGGCAGGGCAGGCAGCGGGGGCGATGCTTTCGCCAGCAAGGGCGGCTTTGGGTGGACTGGCAGCGCAGCTGGAGGCGAGGGCAGCTCTTTCCGAGGGGAAGGCGGCTTTGGGTGGGCTGAGGACACAGCAGGCAGCAATGTCCATTCTCTTGGCAGACAGGGCGGCTTTGGGCGGGCCCCATCGGAAGGCTTGCCTGCCCAGGCATCATCAGGCGCGGTGCCAGCTCATGAGCACAGCACCAGCAGCCTGGGGGGATCCCAGCCAGATGGGGGGCTGCTGTTGGATGCTCCTTTGACGGCAGATGAGGTGGCGGCAGCAGCTGAGCTGGCGGCAGCAGAGCAGCCGGGCGTGCTAGTGCCAGCGGCATGGCAGTGGGAGCCTGGCACAGCTGGCGCAGAAGTTGGGGAGGCACTGTGCCAGGACTGGCTGATTGAGGGCGGTGGAAGGGAGGGAAGCCAGCAGGCGCAGCATGGCATGGAGGCAGCTGGGTGGGCACCCCTAGAGGTGGGAGATGATGATGCAGGGGCAGCAGCCGCCACGCTGGCAACGGCGGTACCGCCAGCTCCGCCCGCCCCGTCAGCAGCAGCAGTGGCAGCGGCTTCTCCCGAGGGAGCCGCCTCCCAGGGCGCCTCCGCCACTGCAGCCGCCATTGCTGCGGCTGCGGTGGCGGCAGCTGCGGCTGGTGCGAATGCGTCTGCCGGGTCACATCCCTCCTGGGCTCAGCAGCCAGCTCCGGCAGCCGAGGCTCAGGGCGCCGTACCTGCGCAGGCGCCAGACAGCAGGCTGGCCCAGCTGCGCAGCTTTGCCGGCTGCTGCGCCTTGCTGTTTGGCCGGGCGGCGCTGCCACTAGAGCAGCTCGCCGCTGCCTCATTTGACGAGCTGGCAGCGGCTCTCACGCAGCAGCTGGGGGCGGCTGCCCTGGGCGACCCCACGGCAAGCGACCTCTGCTGCCTGCTCCCTACATGCTCCCTGCCTGCCCGTGATGCTGCCAATCCGACCTGCGTGCCCTGCTGCCTGTGCTGGTGTTGATCTGGCATGTGCCCTGCCGCATGTGCCCACCCTGATACTATGCCTGCCATACCCGCCTACAGAGCCACTCCGCCCGCCCTCCCTGCGAGTTGCCGTCTCACCCCTATACCTTCCTCCCAATGTGTGCAGGATGGGCGGGACGAGTGGCAGCGCATGGCAGGCTTGCTGTCGTTTGCCACGGGCATCGCAGAGTTTGGGGTGCAGCACACGGAAGCCTTCCTGGGTTCCGTGCACCACCCCGACCTCCTGAACATGCACGCCTCTGGTGAGGCCCCGTGCCAGGCTGGCCCTTGGCAGGCCGGCGAGCACGACACTGCCATGTACGTGCTTGCCGCTGTACTGGTACGCAAGGCCATGAAGCATGCAGCCCGGCCCGCTCGTCTCCCCTGCCCGGCCCGCTTCTGCAGGCCTCTTCCCCGCCGCCTGGCCACTGCCGCTGGACCCAGCAGCCGTGGCGGCGGTGCAGGAGGCGCAGGAGGTGGCGCTGTCCCCGCTTGGCGGCTTTGGGGCCGCCCAGGTCGGCGTGCGGCTGCTGCACCTCCGGAGGGGCGGCTGCGCCTGGTGCCCCTGCACAGTGGAAAGCTTCGACCCGGGGTGAGGCTTGGGCAGAGAGGGTGGGGTGGGGTACTGCTGGCATCGCGGGCAGGGCCCACAGCCAGGGCGCTTGACACCCGGAAACTGCCGAGCCTTGCCCTGCCGTGACTTGTGAGGCAGCAAGTGCCCCGCCCCTCCTGCCCTGCGTTGCTTTGCCCAGGTGGTCTCACGGCTGCTTGAGGCATTGCCCCATGCAGGTCGGGCATGCACTGGCTGAGGTACTTTGATGGGCGACGCATGGAGGTACCGCTGGCAGAGGAGGCGGTGCTGTTTCATGATCTTCCTCAGCCAGGCGGCGTGGATGTAGTGATGGGGCAGGCAGGGCCGGAGCAAGATGGCCTGGAGGAAGAGGCGGAACAGGCAGGCCACGAGCCTGTGCCAGAGCCAGAGCTGCCGCCGCAACTGCCGCCGCAGCCACAGCCGCAGCCACAGCCGCAGGCTGAGGCGCAGGCGCAGCTGCCGGCTGCAGAGGGCGCGCCTGAGCAGCGCGCTGCGCCCGCACAGCGCGCGCCTGCCGCGGAGGCGGCCGCCGCCGCCGCTGCAGCTGGCAGCAGCGGGGCATCTGGGAGTGCTCCAGCCAAGCAATGGGCACTGGGGGAGGGCGGTGCAGGCGTGCCCAGGCGCACCGCACGGCCGGGGAGCGCTGCCACTGTCCCCACCCTGCCTGCCGCCAGGCGCCCGACAGCAGCAGATGCTGCTGCAGTGCCGCCAGAGAGCGAGCGTCTGAAGCTGCCACGGCAGGACGGTGATGAGCCCTCTGACCGCCTGCGCTGCCTGCTGGGTGGTCTGAGGCGGCTGGTCCCCAGTGCCAGGTGAGCTAGCCCACTGTGATGCTCACTTGCCCAGCTGTCGAGTGAAGCCATGCTGCCTCAGAGGAGGGCTGGCTGCTGCTTCTCGCCCTGAGGACACCCAAAGTACAGCCCTGGCTGCTGCCCATGCTGTCCATGCAGCGAGCTTCCCAGCTCGCTGCCGCCAACTACGTCCCCCAACCCTGCACCCAAACCCTGCAGGAGTGTTGTCACCCGGCCACGGAGCCAGAGCTATGAAGAGATGCAGCGGGGTCTGCATGCTGTGCTGGGTGAGGCGCCGCCCTACTCAGCAGATGAACAGAGCCCGTTTGACTACCTGCAGCAGCTGCTGCAGTGGGGCTCGCCAGCTGGCGCCAGCCTGGCAGGCGCCATCAGCCCACACCCGTTTGAGGCGCGACTCTTGGTCCACAAAGACGTGCTGCACGCAGCCGGGTGCTTCCCTGAGCACTGGGCAGTGCCGCTGTCAGCAGCAGGGGTGCAGGCGGCCAACCAGCGGGCAGCGACGGGCGGAGCGCCGGCAGCAGCAGAGCATGAAGTCAGGCGGCAACGGCGGCGTGTGCCACAAGCAGTGCTTGTGAAGCGCCCCCCGGCACGCCAGGCTGGCGGCAGCCTGGTGCCGCGCGTGGCAGCCTTGCTAGATGAAGATGAGATGGGCGTGGAGCAGGGAGGCCCTGAGCCAGAAGGCCTGGGTGAGGAGGCAGAGCAGGCAGGCCCACAGCCGCATTCACCGCAGCAGCTGCATGCGCCGGCGCAGCTGGGAGCTCAGGCGCCGCCGCTGCCGCCGCCGCCGCGGCAGCAGCAGGTACAGGCGCCTGCTGCACACGGAGCGCGTGAGCAACAGGCCCCCGTCCAGCAGCACGTAGCTGCCGCCACTGCTGCCGCTGGCAGTGATGCACTTGCCGGTGGCGCTGCAGCCAGCCAAGAGGCACCGGCAGCTGTACACAGGCGCAACCCTCGGCAGCGCAGCGCCCCCGGTACTTCCCCTCCAGAGGATGCGGCTGCGGCGGCACAGCGCGGTGCTGCCAGTGCAGCCCCCCGCGAGCTGCTGCAGCTGGCACGGCAGCATGGCGATGGGCCCTCCGAGCGCCTGCGCTGCCTGCTGGGCTGCCTGAGATGGCTGATCCCCAATGCCAGGTGTGCAGTGCTCTGTGCACTCAGTCAGTGCCCAGAGTCCGCCCGGTCTGGGCATCTGGCGATAAGGCGACGCGATGCAATTTCCACCTCGTGCGGCCCGAATGCCTGTGCTTCGCGCTTACCTGCTGTTATCACCACCCTGCAACCCCCACCTGCCTGCTGCCACGTCCTGCGTGCTCTGCAGGACGACGGTTTCTGGACCGGCTGCAAAGAGCTCGGCACAGATTGAGCAAGACCTGTCGATCATACTGGGAGAGGCGCCAGTGTACTCAGCAAGCGAGACGAGCCCTGCTGAGCACCTGCTGCGCCTGCTGCAGTGGGGCACGCCAGCTGGCGCCAGCCTAGCGGCCTGCATCAGGGAAGGGGGTGCAGGCAAGCCCCTCACAGCAGACATGGTGGTGCTGCATGCGGCCGGCTGCTTCCCTGAGCACTGGCCGGTGCCTTTGTCAGCAGCGGGGGTGCACACGGCCAACCAGCGGGCGGCGGCGGGCAGAGCGGCAGCGGCAGCAGCGGTCGTGCCGCCAGCAGGGGGATTGGCGCCAGGGCACTTGTCGCCTGCCCCAGTCCAGCAGCATGCAGCCAGGGCCGTGCTGCAGGCAGCTTCGCCAGCCGCCCAGCCCAACCGTTGGGTTCAGGGCGACGATGGTTGGTGGCAGCGACGCCTCAGCCACACTTCATGCGCCGGCCGGAGCCGTCACTTGATCCTGCCAGGTGTGCTCAGCAGAACACGCCTGCCCTGCCCCGCATTGTCAACAGTGAATGCCTCGATTTTCCTCCCTTGTTGAAGTCAAGCACTACCGTGGCGGACAGCACATGCGCAGTGCGTGCACATGCCTGTGCCGATCGCTGGGAGGCCTGCCTGTGCCCTCCGTGCCTGCAGCTGAAACCTTCCAGGAGCTGACTGGCCAGCCGCCTTCCGGGGAGGAGGATGAATTGACGGCAACTGATGCAGACAGCGGCGTGACCTACACCATGCGCTACTGCCACAACCCCACCCGTTCCTCTTATCTGAATGTGAGTGTGAGGTGGCCAACAACTCAGCTGCTGCTGCTGCTGCTGCTGCTGCCGACTGCTCATGTCCCACCTCTCACCACACCTGTCGCCACGCTGCCAGGCTGGCATGCATGCGAGCAACTGCTTGGCTTCCGCCTCAGGCAGGGGAGTTTGAGTGGCGGCCTGGCATGCTGCCGCCTTGCGTGTTGCTGCAGCTCGATGAGTACAGGGCCTGGGTGGCGGACAACGGCGCACAGCCCGGAGACCTGATTGCTTTCAAAAGGCAGGGCGGCCGCCTGCTGGTGAAGCGCATCCCTGCCAGCCAGGCGGGCGACAGCGCAGCACAGCCAGCTGCACCAGCGCGCACCCCACGCCCAGCACCGGCTGCAAAGCCAAGCAGCCCGCCGCCCCGCAAGGCGCCCAGCCGCTGGACGCGGGGCAGCGATGGCTGGTTGCGGGTGGCGCTGTCGGCTACAGCGTGCAGCCGGACTGGGAAGGCAAAAGGGCAAAGCATGAGAGGTGCGTGCCTGGTTGCTGGGTGGGCACGGTTTTAGAGCCGCCACATTGCGGCTGATGTGGGAATGCCTCTCACCCCTGCTCTGCTTGGCTGCTGTTACCACCGCTTGCTACTATGAAACTCTGCCTGCCACACGCCTTGCGCTGCTGCAGCCAAGGTGTTTGAGCAGCTGGTGGGCAGGGCGCCAGCGGTGCCCGACGACACTCTGGAGCTCTTTGCTGCAGAGGGACAGCAGCGGTACAGCATCACGCTGCGGCACTACACGTTGGGCGACAGGAGCTACCTGCGGGTGAGGAAAGAGCGGCCGGTTTTGATGGACAGGATGCACTGGCATGCGAGAAGCACATGCATGCAGCGGGGTGGCTGTCGAAGAGGTGAAATGAGGGCACGGTGGCTGGGCCACACATCTCAAGATGCCCCCTGGTTTGTGCACTTGGTCCTGCAGGGGGAGGGGCTGGCGGCATGGGTGGCTGACACCGGAGCTCAGGCCGGTGACGTTATGGCCATCAGGCGGCAGGGCAGCCAGCTGCTGGTGAAGCACATTCCCGCGCCGGACAGGTGGGCAGGACTGCCGCGCCTGCCAAACACAGCTGTCCACGGGCAGGTTCCTGCTTTACCGATCAACATGTGTGCCACATCAAACAGCCCACCCACCCACCCACCCCGGTCTGCTGCTGGCCATGGTGCAGGGGAGGCAACAGGGAGCCTCCAGCTGGCAGACCCGAGGAGGAGGAGGAGTGGGAGGGGATTAATCAGGTGGGGAGGAGGCCGTGGCACAGTGAGGTGCCCTTTAAGCAGCCGCAGCAACAGAGTGGGCTGCCGCTCCATGCACCGTTCAACCCCATCCAGGCAACAGCTCATATCGTGCTTGCTGCTTGTTGTTCGACACCCTTGTGCACCCTCCACACATCTGCAGGATGAGGCGGTGGCTGAGGAAGAGGAGGGAGAGGCTGGTGGCATGGATGTGGATGTTGAGGAGCAGGCAGATGGAGGCGGACACCGGCAGAAGCTGCATGCAGCGCCAGCAGGGCAGCCTGCACTTGCTGGTCGATCACATGCGGCTCCGCCAGCAGCGCAGGGCCTGCCAGTCATTGTGGCTCAGCGGACCAATTGGGAGCACAGCAGCGATGGTTGGTGGCAGCGACGGCTCACCATTTCTGCATGCAGCGAGCATCTCAGCATAAATGGTAAGAGCGCCACGGTGCCTGCATTAACAGCCAGCTTTCATGCGTGCCTAAGTGTGGCAAACCAGGCGCCACAAGGGGACCTGTGTTCCTGCCACAGGACGGCCGTGCAAGTTGCATGCCTAACTGCCCTCACTTCGGACATGTGCCTGGCCCGTGCGCTGCTCAACTGCGTCTGTCTCTCAAACAGTGATCCACCGCTTCAGGCCTGCCAAGCTCCCTGCCCTTCTCATGCTGCAGTCCATCTCTACCGGGAACTTGCTGGCCATCTGCCAGCCGGGCGTGAGGACGTGCTGCAGGCCACTGACGCGGACAGTGGCAAGATGTACGCCATGCGCTACTTCCACAGCCCCGGCTCTCGCCACTCGTACCTGAATGTGAGCGCCAGCACGGCAGTCATCTGTCTGAGCCAAGCATGCCACACAGACCAGTCTGACCTTTAACTTGATTATCAGAAGACTGCACATGTATATATGTGCATATGGCCGTCCGCTTCAGCAAAAACAGCACCTCCCCTTGATGCTCCCTGAGTTGGGTGTGCTACGTACACTGCCCTTGCACATGCTGTTCTATCAAACCCAGCCCCTCACGTTATATGTATCTGTGCCCCTGCAGGGCGATGTGTACAGGGCGTGGGTGGCAGACAGCGGAGCAAGCCCAGGCGACATCATCGCATTCAAGCCGGAGGGCGGCCGCCTGCTGGTGAAGCGCACCCCTGCCAGCCCAGCTGGCAGCAGCTCGCCCCGCCGCCTGGTGGCGCTGGCAGCTGGCAGCCCAGCTGGCAGCCGGCCTGCTGGCATCCCACGCCCTCTGCGTGCCGCTGCCACGGCGGCCGCAGCTGCAATCACACGGCAGCTCGCAGAACCAGGCCTCACCTCAGCACCAGCTTCGGGCCCACCCCAGTGCATTCGCTCCCCACGCGCATCACCCGTGGTTCCCACACCAGCAGTGCCTGTTGCTGCAAGCAGCGGGCACCTTCCTGGCAGGGGTAACCGCTGGGCGCAAGGCAGCGACGGCTGGTGGCATGTGGCACTCTCAGCGACTGCGTGCAACAAGCGTCTCTCGAGTTGGCGCAATCCGGAGCAGGGAATGAGCGGTACGTTCTGGCCTTCTGAAGCGTTTTGGAGCTGTCCCTAATCTACGCCCACTTGCCCAGCCCTGTGCTGACCAACTCGTCCTGCCGACAGAGTAGCTAGGCGTGCATGTGCTGTCGTGTGGCATTCACACTCGCTCACACTCACATGTGCATACTGTCCTTGCTGCAGCCAATATCTTTGAGCAGCTGACGGGCAAGGTGCCAGAGGTCCCGGATGATGCTCTGGAGCTCACCTCGACCGATGGGCAGCAGGCATACACGATAGAGTGGCATCAGTTCTCAAGATACAGCTGCCTCCGGGTAAGAAGGGCGTGGCTGCAGCATTGTGACTCGCTGAGAGATGAGCCTGGAGTTACATTCTCAACGTGTTTGGCGTACCGTATTGGCTGATCTTTGGGTTCCTCCGGTGCGGCCCACTGCAGGGACAGCAGCTGGCAGCCTGGGTGGATGACACGCACGCCCAGCCCGGTGACACGATGGCCATCAAGAGGCAGGGCAGGCGGCTGCTGGTCAAGCGCATCTCCGCACCTCTGGATAGGTGGCCTGGGCTGAGCTGGACGTGTGCACCCAGCAGCATGCCCGGCGGCTTGGCTTTGTGAAGGGCCACGCTGCGCTGCCATGCCTTGAATGCATTTCCACTGGTGCTGCACCACCCTTCTCTGTTCGTTCTCTGCGCTGAAGACCAGGCACTGCATGCATAGTTGAGCCTGCCAGGCAGTGCTGCCTGCCGTGTTTCTGACCTCTGCGTGCTGTGCTGCAGGCTAGGCGCCACTGGGCAGCCTGCTGGGAAGCCTGCAGAAGAGGAGCCAAATGCACCAGATGACTCAGACTTTCTGGTGAGCAACTGGGCTCAATCTCTAAAGTGGCAGACATCCAGCTTCATGCAGCAGCAGTGTGCATCTCTGCCTTTCCTTCTTCAAGGGCACGGGGGCTCCCTTTCATGCACTCTCAGTTATGGTGGGGAGATCGCTCGAGCAGTTCACGTTGTGAGGACACTGCCGAGCCAGCTATGCACACCCTTTGAAACAGGAGGATGAGGCGGGCGGCATGGACACTGATGCTGACGAGAGGATGGACGCACAGGAGGGGGAGGGAGAGCGTGATGGAGAGCTAGGGGCAGGCACAGAGATGGAATATGAAGAGGAGGAGGGCGAGGAGGATTTAGGGGAGGAGGAGGAGGAGGGTGCGGGGCAGGCGGCGCTGCCGTTTCAACCAAAACGCACAGCCAGCATAGACCAGGCCCTGGGCGCACACCTGCCGCTGGATGCCCCACTGCATGGCTGCCGCCCTAGGAAGGGGGCACGCGGCCCCAGCTGGCAGACATGGGTAGGTGGGGTGCCAGCATGACGCGTGCCTGAGATGGGGCGCGGTGGTAGCAGCCTGCTTGTACTCTCTCTGGCATCTCAGCAACCTCCACTGCTGCATCACGTCTGTGCCTAACTGGTGCCACATACCTGCAGGTCTCGCAGTACAACAGGCGAGCCTACGTGGGCAGGCTGGATCGGCAGCAGGCGGCTGTCGGCGCTGATCTGGTGCTGACCTGGAGGAGCGAGTGCCCCCATGACGGCTTGCTTCAGGTGTGGGCCCACAATCCTGAGCGCCTCCGGTTGCCTTTGTGAAGCGAGTGCACTGCTGTGCACTTGTTTTGGAGCGCATGTGCCCAAGCAAGCTGTCAGACATGTTTTCCTGCTCTTGACTGCAGCTGCGGGGCACCAAGCAGAACCTGAACGGGGTGGCCTACTCCCAAGATGCAGCCCTGATGGCCCAGCTCAGGTGGGGATGTGCAAACAGGCATGCGTGTGTGGTAACAGTGCCAGATGCCTCTTGTCCACACCGGGGCACTGACTGAGGTTGCTGCGTGCCTTTCAAGGCTTTGGCAGGCAAAGGATATACAAACACTTCGTGGACTGCCTGCTGAGTGTAATGCATGCTTTTCCTGCTGTGCTTGCCGCCAAATTGCCCCAACTCCGCTGCAGGCAGATTGGCACAGCGCAGCAGATGAAGCAGTTCCTGGCTGCCGTGCTGCCGGGTGCACAGGGTGCGCGGCAGGCTCAGCAGGCACAGCAGGCACAGCAGGAGCCTGCGCCCCGCGGCCGCAAGCGCAAGCAGGCGGAGCCAGAGCGTGTGCTGCAACCGCTGCCTGCCTCCACCCCCTCAACAGCAGCAGAGGCAGCCGCCGGGCCGGGTGCTGCCAAGCGCAGCAAGCAGGCACTTGCGCATATGGCCCCACCCAGCGCCGAGGACCGCCCGCCAGGCCAGGCCACGCCTGCTGCCCCGCCAGTGCCGCCGCAAGCACAGCACGCCCAGGGCGCCAGTCAGCACCAGCATAACCCCATCATGCTGGCAGCAGGGGCTATGCTGGCAGCAGTAGCTTTGTCCAGCCCCACAGCAACTCGCGCACCGCCGCCCCCGCCGCCGCCGCCGTCGCCGCCGCCGCAGCCGTCGCCGCCGCCGCAGCAGCAGCAGCAGCACCACCAGCAGCAGCAGCAGCAGCCGCAGCTGCAGCAGGAGGAGTCGGGGGCACTCCAGGGCGACGTGCTTGCTCCGCAGCAGCGCGTGGCGGCACCCCTAGCTCCCGCGGAGCAGCAGGAGCGCCAGGCGCAGGCTGCCCCCACAGGGGCACCTGCTGCTCCCGCCCCAGTCAAAGCGCCGGCTCCGCCGCTTGCGGGCGCAGGCATCAAGCACGCGCTTGCTCAGCAGCTGGAGGCAGCCACTCGGCGGCAGAGGGAGCGGGTGAAGCAATGCTTTGCAAGCCCTGATGCCAGCACACCATCGCTGAAACCGCTGCGCATGCTGGCATCGGTCAGGCACTGCGGCGGCCCCGCGCTCAAGGTGAGGGCCGGGCCGGTGCAGCATCGCATGTTGCAGGGAGGTTCCTGAAGTCGCAATGCAGCTTCTTTGTGGCAAGTAGCTGCAAACGACCACCCTGCCCAGCTCCCAGTAGCCTAATCCCCACATTTCGCTCCCCCACTCCTGCACCCGCCGCAAATGGCAGCGCAGCATCTGACGATCCACTCCCGCACACTCACACCCCACAGCACTCCCCACTCACCTTGCTTCAGGAAGTGCTTGCTGGGTGGGGCACCTACACGGCAGAGCAGCAGCAGATCCTGTTTGACGTGGCCATCACAGTGGTGGCTGAGGAGGCCTGGGGGGAGCTAGAGGAGCTGCTGAGGCGGGAACTGGACGCCATGGAGTGAGGACCAGCAGAGCAGCCAAGCAGGCTTCAGCAGGGGCAGCCTGCCAGCCTGCCTGCCTGCGTGCACAGAGCCGGGCCTGGCATCCAGCTGGGCAGGTGCCAAACGTTGCGATGCCGAATGGAGCAGGGCCAGCGCGAGCAGGGCTGCAGCACCACCATAATGCCAGCTGGTGCGCCTGGAGCTGAGCCGGGAGGGACACGAGTGAAAACTGCGGCCAGCCTGCTTGTCAGTCAGCAAGTCGTCTCCGGGCATCCAGCCAGCCTGCCAGCCAGCGTACAACGGCTGCTGCAGGGGCAGCGACGCCGGGCGGCTGCCCCGCCACTTGTACGTGTAAAGACATACCCTGTGCTCGTGTGATTACAATACAATGCATTGCACAGTCGCCTCCCTGAGTTCTCCTGCATTTCCTTGATGCGTCTTGCGTGCTTTACCACTTGCGGGTGCTGTGCCTGCTGCTGCACAATCATGGGTGTAAAGACGCTGCAAGGTGTGCAAAAATGTGTGCAAATTTAAACATGCTGGCGAACTAGAGAATATGAACCTGCCACGCCAACCAACTGCGGGCGGCGTGAACTGTTTGCCTGCCATTGAGGCAGGGGCTGATGTGCTGCCAGGGAGGCCCGCCGTCGTGCCATGCCAGCGGCAGGGCGGGGGACATTGCCAACAGTCCACCTGCACGCCGCTGTCTCGTCTTCGAGCAGTTTTCATTTCAGTCGTAGTGTACTCTGCACGTCGTGCTAGAGCCGTGAGGCTTTTGCAGGGCCCCTCGGGGTTGTGTCGACTTTTCGACCTGTCGGCTCCGCGCCTCTCCGGTGCCCTCAGGGGGGCGATGGATCGGGAAACATGCGAGGAAACGAGCATAGCTGAGGCCCTCTGCGCAGCGCGGCCCGCTTCTCACCCAGCCCCCGCCGCCGCCCCCGTGCCCAGCGGCAGCAGCCCTGCGGGCAGCGCCACGCCGCTAGACCTAAGAAGCAATGCCGTGCCAGCTGGCAGCGGTGCGCTTCAAGCGCCGCCGAATGAGCGGAAACCAGTGCTCCTGCGGGGCGGCGGGCTCCCAGCCAAGCTGGCCTGGCGGCGCGTGACGACAGGGGGGCAGGCGGTGCAGCCGGCCAACAGGTGCGCTCTCCAATAATCTGCAGCCGAGGTGAGGCTGTGTGCACCTGCTAGCTTTTCTCACCATTCGCTGGTAAGATATTTGATTTTGTTGGCTCCTTTATCCTTTCCCTCACACTTGAGCTGTGCAGCGTGGCCGCCAGGCCAGCAGTGGCGCACCAAGGCAGCCGCGCTCAGCCCACCGGCCCCGCCCAGCCTGCTGCCGCTGCCTCTGCCGGCCCTAGACAGCTGGCGCGGCTGCGCCGCTTCGCGGCCTGCTGCGCTGCGCTGTTTGGCCGGCCGGCGCTGCCCGCAGAGCGCCTCATCTCCGCCTCATTTGCTGAGCTGGAAGCAGCCCTGCGGGAGCAGCTGGGAGGCGCAGCCCTGGGAGACCTCCATGTGAGAGGCCATCCAAAAGTGAACAATAAGCAAACTGCCCTGCCACCCACGCTACCGCCACACAGCTTCCTATGCCGGTGACGGGGCCGCTTGCAGCTGCGTCTGCTTTCTGACTGCTTGCATGCCTGCCTGCCACCCCCAGCATCCTGACGCCCTGCATCCCGCCCTGCTATCCTTCGTCCTGGAGCGCAGGATGGCAGGGACGAGTGGGAGCGTCTGGCTGACGTGCTTTCTTACGCCACAGGCGCCGCCCTCAGCGTGCACAGCGCGGAAGCAGATCTCTTCGTGCTTCCCTGCCCCGGCACCCCGAGCAAGCCTGGCCGCCCGGGAGGCCCCAACTTCCTGGGGATGCACCAACTGGGTACGTGTGCAGCCTGCTGTTGATGGTGCTGTCAGGATGCTGCTGCTGCTGCTGGTGCTGTCAGGCTGCTGCTGCTGCTGCTGTCAGGCTGCTGCTGCTGCTTCTGCTGGCCCACAGCCCGTGCACGCTCGGCTGCCTGTGGGCAGCGTGTGCCCGGCCTGTGGGCAGCGCAGCATCATCACATCGACATAATTACGTATAGCACAGCGCAGGACCAAGGATGTGCTCCCAGCTGGGGCAGCGCCTTTCTGTGCTCTCTGAGCACTGCTGGCTGGTCGGAATGCTGCCGCCTGCAACACAAACCACGGTGCCTCTGCCTCGCCTCCTTCATCCTGGCTGCAGGCCTGTTCCCAGCCGCCTGGCCGCTGCCGCTGGAGCCTGCGGCAGTGGCGGCAGCGCAGCAGGCACAGCGCACAGCTCACTGCCTGCCCGCCAAGTCACTGCAGCAAGGGCAGGGCATGCGCCTGCAGCACTTCTGGCCCGGCGATTGCACGTGGTACCCCTGCACAGTCGGGCGCTACGACCGCAGGTGGGAGCGGGCAGCCTGCTCTGCCCTCAGGAGATGTCCCACTGAGCCCATCCTCCTACCCTTTCCCCCTGCCATGGCACCTCCTGTACCTTGATTACCTCGGCTGTGCAGGCCTGCCCAAGACGTCTGCTCTCTATGTCGCTCCCTGGGCCATGCTTTTCCCAAATGGCTGTGACCTCCTGTTGTGGATGCACCCCGTGCAGGTCTGGGAAGCACACCCTGGTGTACGACGACGGCGAAGAGCTGGAGGCAGATCTGGGGCGGGAGGCCTGGCTGCTGGCAGAAGAAGAAGAGGGGCCGCCCCAGCGGCCAGCCAAGGGCTCTCACAGGCCCAGGGGCTGGTGGCAGGACGGCGACGGCTGGTGGCGCATCGCCCTTTCCCCCACGGCCTGCGGCACTGCCACCACCAGCCGCAACATGCTGTCGATGAGCGGTGAGAGGGCAAGTTGCGGGCTGAACAGGTTGCTGGCATCAGCAGTGAAGTCAGTTAGATAAGTAAGTGTGGGCACCCCGCCGGGAGGCGCAACTGCCTTGTAGGCTCCCTAGGCGGGTCGTTGGGGCCCAGTGAAAACGTGAGGGCAGGGCAGCAGCCTGGGGGTCTACAGATTTGCTGCGGCGCTGCAAGGGCACCCATACCAGTGTGTCAATGACAGGTCATGCCTGCTGTCAGCACTGCCTTGCTGACCCATCAGTCAGGCCTAGCTCCCCCTTTGTTGGTGTGAACCTCTTCTGCTGCAGCCCATGTGTTTGAAGAGCTGGCTGGCAGGCCGCCGACCGAGCCAGTAGACGCTCTGGAGGCAGTAGAGGCTTCCCTGGCAGAGGAGCTGCGGCGGACTTACTGCTTCGACTGGCGTGCCAGCAGGAACGAGAAGGGGAGGTGCTACAGCTACGTGGCGGTAAGGAGCACACACGGCAGCAGTCCGTGTATTCTGCTCCTCTGCAGCACCTCAGCTTTGCGGTTGTGCAGTGTTCCTCTCCTCCTCCTCTCTCACTGCCGTGGCATTGGCCCGCCTGCTCCCTGCAGGGCCGTGCCCTGCACGCCTGGGTGGGAGACTCCGGCGCTCAGCCGGGCGACACCCTGGCGTTTAAACGTGTGGGAAGCCAGCTCATGATACGTCTTATCCCCGAAGCGGACAGGCAAGCGCCTGCCGGCCCCAGATCTGCCTCCCCACGATGCGCAAAGTGCAGCAATGCAGCGGCGGTACCACCTCAGCTGAATTCCTCAACCCACGCCAAAGAGCGTGTTCTTCTACTTCCCCTTCAGTGGCAGTATGCAGCAGCATGTCTGCGCGCGGCGGCGCGTCTGACCTACCCGCGCTGTGCCTCCTGTGGTTGCCTGTGGTTCTTGGCTGCAGGCAGGGCGGCTCTGAGCAGGCGATCCAGCGGTTCGGGGGGCGCCAGCGCAATAATGCCCAGGTAAAGCCTGAATTTTGGGTCCCCCAGAGTGCCCTTCACTAGAAGGCAGTTGTTCTGGCGTGCCAAGTGCATCCGATGTATGCACGTGTCCAGTGCAATTTTGGTTGTGGGCCTGCGCGGTGTTCTCCGCGTGCAGGATGAGGCAGATCCAGCATCAGGCTGGGCGCCTGCGGCAAATGAGGCGGCCGAAGAGGTGGTTAAAGAGGAGGCTGAGGCGTCGTCGGCGCTGCCTTTCCATCCGCACCCCACTGCCAGCGTGGCGCACGCGCTGGCTCTTGCCTCCAACCTTGGCCCCGGCATCAAGCTGTGCAACGCCCGGCAGACTTCTTCAGCGGCGTGGACTGTCAGGGTAAGAGGCAGGCAGGGGAGGTGGGTTTGGAGGCAGGCATGCGGCAGGCATGAGCTAATCAGTAAGTCAGCAGTTGGGCTGGGCTGCAGCCGCCCGCATCTGCTCACTTCACCCGTTCGTTGTCTTTGCCCTCTAAATGCTGTGCCGCAGTGCAAGCTGGGGCGCACGGAGTTCTCCCTGGCACAGCTGACGCGGCAGCAGGCCGTGGTAGCCACTGACCTCGTGGCCACCCGGCGCCTCGTCTGCGGCCCGTCCAAAGTGAGAATGGTTGGCAGAAAGGAAATGCATTTGGGTGTGTGTTAGCTGGTTGGGCTTGGGGCCAAAATGCCTTGCCGGAGCTCACAAGAGCCGATGGGTACATGCATGTGTGGAGCCAAGCATGGTTTAAGCCTTAAGCCTCATGAAAGTGGCAGGCCTGGAGAGACCCCGGCAGCAAGTCCGTGCGGTCCTGCCTTCACGCTCCACCTTGCCGCCTGCTGCTGTCCGGCCCGCGCCCACTCGTTTTGCTGTGCAGGGGCAGCCTGCGCAGCTCAACCTGCAGGGCGGGTACGCCGAGGATGAGGCACTGACATCCCAGCTAAGGTGACGGGCACATGGCCACGCTGAGCGCATGAGAAAAGTGCACCATGCATGCCGAGGGAGCCGTGGACCACCTGTATAGACTGTGGAGAGGCGCTGCTGTTTAGATTGAAAGCACGCAGCGTCCTGTTGAAGTGCACAGCGTTTGGCTTCACCCTGATTTGGCTCCTCTGCAGGCGGGTCAGCACAGCGCAGCAGATGAAGCAGTTCTTGGCTGCTGTGCTGCTGGGCAGGCAGGGTGGACAGACGGGCCAGCAGGTGCAGCCCGAACAGCAGCATCAACAGCTGCAGCAGCCGGCGCAGCGTGGCCTCAAGCGCAAGCAAACTCATCCTCAGCGCTGGCCGGAAGGAGCGGCAGTAGCAGCCGGCAGTGCAGCAGCAGCAGCAGCAGCAACAGGGGCACCAGCAGCAGCAGCAGCTGGGGCAGCTCCCAGTGCTGAGGCAGTGTCTAGCAAGCGCGGCAAGCAGTTGCTTGTGCCGGCTCCATCACACGGCCCTGAGCAGCCCACAGAGGCAAGCACAGTGCCGGCCACACAGCAGCAGCAGCAGCAGCCGACAGAGCAGCAGCAGCAGCAGCAGCAGCAGCAGCAGCCGAAACAGCAGCAGGAGCAGCAGGAGCAGCAGCAGCCGACAGCGCAGCAGCAGCAGCAGCAGCAGACAGCTCAGCAGCAGCAGCAGCAGACACAGCAGACACAGCAGCCGGGAGGCTGCCCCCAGCTGCCATCTGCCCACATGCTCCTTTCAGAGGCGCTACCCAAGCAGGAGCCGCCGCAGTCCTCCTGCGCAGCGGTGCAGCCAGCAGCCCACCACAGCAGCGCAGTGTTAGCTCAAGGAGGTGGGCCAGCTGTGCAGCCAGCAGCCAGCAGCGGCAGCGCCGTGCTGGCTCAGCAAGCTGAGGCAGTGGTGCAGCGCAAGCTGGACCAGGCAGTGGCTGCTTTTGCTGCCGCAGCTCCCGGCGGGCCATGCTCGCTGCTCCCGCTGCAGCTGCTGGCGTCGGTTGGGCGTGGCGGGGCGGCGCTGCAGGTGAGAGTGCGAGGTCTGCCGTTGCTACCAGTGATGCTTGAATCTGCGTGCTGGTCTTGCGTCAGCATGAAGCGGACTGAGGTGGCATGAATCAGATTGGGTGGCTGGGCTGCTAGGCGCGTGGCCAGCAGCCCCTGCCTGCCTCCCACCCGCTCCCTGATGCCTGCCTGCCAACCCGCACTCCAACTTGCCCACCCGCACTCCAACCTGCCTGTCCTTCTCCAACCTAACCATTACCCTGGTGCAGGAGGTGGTGGCCAGCTGGGGCGCCTACTCGCCAGGTCAGCAGCAGGATCTGTTTGATGTTGCTCTGGTGGCGGTGGGGCAGGGCGCCTGGGGCGAGCTGGACGGGCGGCTGCGCCTGGCTCTGGACGCGCTGGCAGCGTCCAACTGAGAGGTGCCTAGAATGCTCTTGTACCTGACAAACAATTAACGTGTCGATTTGATACAGACTGGATTTGTAAGCATTGCATACTACTCTCTACGTGAGGAGCTTGAGGCTGCCTCTCTGTGACCAGCGCCGCTGGGAAGCTGGCTGGATGACATGGCTCTGGTACTGCAGTGGCCTCTTCGGCACGCCTCCGCCTTGATTTAGCGCTGCCGTATTCTCTGCGGTCTTCAGTGTGCACAAGGAGGCCAGGTGGGGTTTCTTTGCCCGCGCCAGCGCGCACCGCTCGAGCGTCCACTGGTTTCGGTAAAGTGTGTATCGACTTTGCCGCCCTCCCACCATTTAGTGCTGCAGCTTTCAGCCCACCTCTCTGCCCCCAGGCACAGGTATTCAGGTGGCAAGTTTGGTGGTGGAAGGGTGGGCTGGCAGCCCTGCAGCTGAGAGTCAGCCCTACCCTGCCAGCCCAAGTGTGTCTTCCCTTGACAAGAGGCAGAATGGGCTGCCAAAAAGGGTCCCCTTGTCCCTACCCATACTGCTGAGAGATTGGTGCCTCATGTCACCCCCTTTCAAACACTCAGTTGTTAAGGGGTTTGAGGGTGGCACCCATGCCAGCCAGCTCTCAGCAGCTAGCTGGCACTCTCACCCTGCTTTTCGGGCGGAGACTTCGCCCGTGGGCAGCAGCGGGTGGGTCGCCAGCCGCCGCCCAGGCAGGCTGGGCGCGGCGCCCCGGCCCAACCTTGCAGTACAGTCACCAACCAACTGCCAGCCAACTGACAGCCGGCCGGCCCCTACCTTGCACACCTGGCATGTTTGGCACACGCAACAATGCCACAGCACCCCGCCAGGCCGCAGCGCCCCCTCCATACAATTTGGGGCCACGTGCTTTCTAGCCGCATCGGACTATCGCGAAAAGCCACGCTGGCACCCCACACTACGGGCCCAAGAAGGCTCTAGGGGGGAAGTTTGGAGGTCGGACCTTCTCTACAGTATATAGGAGGTAGTTTGAGACCCTCCGGGCAGCCGCTGGCATCGATACACACTTTACCGCGCCAAGTGGTCCGTGAACCCAGCCTTGGCGCTCCTCGAGGCGCCCTCGCACACTCTTGCAGCCGCCCGAGGCGCGCTGCCACAGCTTCGCAGGATGGCGAACGCTGTTGAGCGGATTGAGCGGCGCCCGCCGCCGCCGCCGCTCTACCGCTCCCCTGCCGATGAGCAGGAAATGCAAGACCTCTACTCCCGGGCCCTGGCCAGCCTGCCCTACGCTTACAAAGAGCGCCTGGTGCCCACTGCCAGCTTTGGCACAGCGCACGTGCTTGTGTGCGGGGATGAGCGCGCGCCGCCGCTGGTGGTGAGTGGGCAGGCGAGGGCTGACGTGACAAGAATCGGCGGGGGGGTGCTCCCATCCTCCCTTCTTGGCACAGCTGGTGCCAACTGAACAATGATGGAGCCGTCATGCCTCGCCCCACTCCTGCCTGCGAAGTACTGGCACGGCTTTGGCGCTCCCGGGCCCTTCATGCTCCGCATGTTTGACCCCCTTATTCAAGGGGGCCACTTCCGCCTCTACTGCCCAGACCTCCCCTACCACGGTGCGCTCTTTCTGGTCCCTCTCATGGCTGTTGCTTGGTACATGAATATGGGGGTCCACAGGCGCCACGCTCCTCGCCCGCCGCCATACCTGCCTGCGGCGTGCCACTATCGCCTGCAGCGCTGCCCGCTGCCCTTCTCCACCCCATCCCCCACGCCTCGCGCTCACCGCTCCTGCTGCTTGCAGGTGGAAGCCGCAGTGAGCCTGCCATGCTGGACCCTGCTCAGCACGAGCATGGGCAGTGGTGCCTGGAGGTGCTGCAGGGGCTAGGCCTGGTCGGCGCTGGCACCGCCACCGGCACTGGCACTGGCGTTGGCAGCGAGGCTACCAGTGGAGCTCCTCCCCTGCCGCCCTTCCATGTGGGCATCTCTTTTGGCGGCGCTGTGCTGCTGGACTTGGCGGTGATGGCGCCTGAGGCCATCCGGGCGGCGGGGCTGGTGGTGCCTGGGGGCCTATGCACGTGTGAGTTACCGGTGGAATGCGCTGGCGCTGCAGTAACCCAGTGGCTTGCATGCCAAAGAGGGGGCAGGCGGGTGGGTGGCGTGCCCATGCTGCCAGGATTCGACCAAACGGACTTGCTGGGGGGGTGCCGCCCACACTCATGGCTGTCACATGTGCTCGCCCTGGCCCCCCTGGCCTGACGGGGCCCTCAGGCTGCGTCTCACTGCACCATCCCCTCCCTGCATGCATGCAGTCAGCACCTGGCGCCTCCTGCTGCAGCTCCGCCTGCCCTCCATTCTCTACCGCCTGCTGCCCTGCCGCTGGACCGCCCGGCTGGCTCTGGCGGGCCTGTGTGATGAACCAGAGGATGACGGCTTTGAGTTCATCCTGGCTCGGTGGAGGTGCGCCTGGCAACACTTGAGGGTTTTACGCTGGGTGGCGCGTGCAGGGCAGTGCCATGCGGGCAGCCAGCCCCTGGGCAGGCGAGGAGTTTGAACCTCTGGGTTTAGCTTGTCTTTGTATTTAGAATTCCGCTTCAGCTGTGCTGGGCTGGCTAGCTGGCAAGTCTGCCTCTTGCACAGTCACCGCTGCTGTTCCCAGCTGGGCCGGCGGCTAATACCAGCCGGGAGCCGGGTTGCTCTGCTGCCATGCATGCCTGGAAGAGAGGACCCTCGGCAGCCCCTGCCCCCTGCCCCCCGCATTCTCTCCTGACCATGCCACCCTCACCCACACCTTGTCTCACCCGGCACCTCTTGCCCCCGCCTCTTCTTGCCCCCGCCCTGCCAGGCACGTCTGCCGCTACGCCCAGGAGCCCGGCGGCCCCGCAGGCTTCACTCCCGGCCAGCTCCAGCACTTTTCCGCCCCCACCTGCATCATCGCTGCCGAGCACGACATCTTCATGCGGGGCGAGGACACAGCAGCCGCAGCACGCCGCGCCCTGCCCGGCTGCCGCACGGTGGTCGTCCCAGGGGCGCGGCATATCCTGAGCAAGCAGCGCACAGCTGGCATCATGCAGTGCCTGCTCGACTTCTTCAGGGAGCAGCAGCAGGGGGAGGAGGTGCCCCACCCTGCTGCCGATATGGAATAGCTGGCTGCGCTCCTGCCCTGCCATTGTTCATGTACGCTCCTTGCTTAGCTCATTTGTAACTTCTTCCAGCGCAGGCTTTGTGTTCGCCGGTGGCTCGCCATTCCTTTGTACAGGCTTGTGTTGCCACGCCCGGCCCATTCTACTGGCTGATGTAGCGCTGAACTGAGCTTCTATGTGCAATGGCAGCCCATTGATGCAGTGCCTCTGTAACTGTTTCAAGCTGTGTGTGGCATGCATGCCAGAGGCACCAAAAGCAAGACCGGTGGAGCTTGCAGGCAGCCAGCGACCCAGCGTGCTGTGTGCTGTGGGGCGCAGCGGCAGGCTGGAGGGCGCCCCGGAAGAATACATCCTCTCAGAGAAAGCAGGTGACTCCTGCACACTGCTCCTGAACCCCACAAAGTGCCGATTCACAGGGAGCACGCAACATGGAGGTTATTTGTGTACAGACTGGAGTAAGGGTTCAGGGCAATCACATGCTTTGACAAGGGCTGTTCACTGGCACAGGGGCAGGCGCAAGCAGATCAAAAACGCTGCCGGCATTCGGCAGCATGCTCCCTCAGTAAGGTCGCGCATGCAACTCAGGCGACAGCTCAAGACTGTGCCATGACGAGCTTGCTCGTTGGCGCCGCGGTGTTGAGGGCTGCGCTGCACGTGACTGGCACACCTGCCGCTGCCGCATCGGCGCGCTCGCCAGCACCGGCATGGACCTGCAACCAAGGGGTGAGACCATTGCTGGTGATAAGTGCCTGTCATCAAGAGGTTGTGCCATGTCCATGTCGTGTCAAATTAGCCTGCACCTCTTGCCGGTTCCACACGGGGACGAAAGGTGCCGCTGGCAGGCGGGTGGCACCGTAACGACGGCACAGGCAGCTCCCATTCCCTCCCAGCTTCCGGCACTCCCCGGCGGCGTCCCCACCTGCTTGACGATGCTTGAGGATGCAGAGTCGCCTTTGGGCGCCTGGTCAGCCGCCTGGAACAGAGAGCGGAATGCCAGGGCAGCGTTAGGGTTGTCCGACGCGCACTCGTCTGTTCTGGAGCGCGTGCACATAGCGAGCGTTTTGAGGGAAACGTTTCAGGCAGGCATCGCGAAAGCCGGCTTACCCCGAGACCCTCAGGCCGGCGCGCCGCACCGCCCCGTGAGAACAGGAGGCCGCAAGGGTGCATGGTCGAGCGTGACAGTCTTGCAACGCAGCGGGAACAGAAGCAGAATGGGAGTCAGGCGGCGAGAGTGCACAGATGCAGAGATGTCAGAGCGTGTGGCCAGGGTGGATTGGTACCACTGCCGCCGCCGCCAGCTGCCGCCGCCTGCAGGATGCCACCTGGCGTCGGCGGGGGAATGATGCCGCTGGTGCCTGAACCTTTGGAAAGGGTTGAGGAATGTGGGAGATGACTTTTGCGGAGTTCGCTGGGTGTCCGCCAGCATTGGGCTGGCCCCTTGCCGGCACAGCTCTACAGGGGCTGGGCGGGATGCGGGTGGGCACTGGGATGGTGCATGGCGGCACACGTGCAGCTGCACCACTATCAGCGCATGCCGACACCGTCACCCCTCCCTGTGGCCGCCTATCTTGTGCAAGGTGTTGAATGCCCCGACTCACCTGGCAATGGCCAGGGGGAGGGGGCACGTCTGGCGGGCTCCCTGCTATTACTGCCTGGTGGGCCGGCAGCTGCCCCAGCCAGGCGCCTCAAATGCTGCTCTCCACGCTCAACTCGCATCTTCTTACAGTGATTTTCCTGACAGGGTGGTTGCTGAAGTCCAGGTTTGAATGAAGGGTAAAGCGGGCGGGTGCCTCCTCGGCTCCTGACAATCTACTTTGGCATTGCCTTGCCCATGTCACATAGCAGTGGCCCCCCTGCGTATCTGCCTGCCCTCGCTTAGCCAGGCTGCCTTCAAGATCCGTGCACATGCTAGGTAGCAACGTTCAAGAGCAGCGCGCCCACCATAGCGCTCAGCCAGAGGGCACCATAGATGCCAGGCCTGCTGCCCACACTGCTGGGAGTGGGCTGGGGAGAAGGGCTGGCTGGAGCGGGTGCATCGGTAGGAGGGCTGGAGAGGGGGTCGGCTGCTCCACTGGGATCTGGCATCAAGGCTTCAGGGAGTAGAGGGGCAGCTGCAGGGAAGGCGTCGCTGAATGGCGCCGGGGCGGGGGCCGGGGCGGGGGCCAGTTCCGGATCGACGGCGGGGCAGGAGCCCAGCAGGCACGAGCTGCCAGTCACCTGCAGCACCCAAGCAGGAGAGGGCGGGCAAGCGACATGTGAGCGCACACAGCAATATGGTGGGTAGGTGGGCGCACGCACGTGCACGAGAAATTTCAGTGTTGCCCAAGCTGGCGGCAGCTCAGCCTGTCGCTGCTTCGCCAGCACAGCAGCAAGGGCTGCCAGCAGCGCACCAACAGCTCAACCACCGCCACCCCCGATACTTGCGCCCGGGGCCCCTTACATTCAGGCGACGATCACACGTGAACCCACTCAAGATGGTGGCAATTTGGTTTGGCTCCATGCCTTCGTAAGAATTGTTTCCGTGCAGCTCGAAGGTGGTGATGGGGTCGAATGCGCTGTGCAGGTTGAACCATCCCATGGCGCTGTCCCGGCCGGCTGCAGGTAGTGGACACGCACAAGGGGGCCGGGGGGCAGCCAGAGCTTGGGATAACTTGACAACAAATCTTCCATGCGTCTGCTGCATGCCTGCAGAACAGGCAGCACCGGCGGCAGCTGCGCTACCTCCCAGCGCCTGCAGCAGGGCCCTGCTGCCCACCACGGCGCGTGCTGTCGGCCACACGACTGCCCAGCAGCGCCGCCCAGCCAGAACAGAAAGGTGGGATGATGATAACCCCGTAATGGTGATGCGCTGGCTCATCTCAACTGCCAAACCCAAACCCAGCTGGCACGCACTCACTGATGACCCCCCTCCCGACGGGGCAGCCAGCCAGGCCGGCCTGAAACTTTGCCTCCTCAGTGCTCTCCAGCGTCAGTGCTGTCCCATTCACAGTGGCGTACATAGACGCAATGCACGTCATCTGCCTCTTGAGCTCCTGCAAGGGGGGAAATGGCATACGCACGCCGGCTGCCGATCACTGAACCGTCAGATACAGGTTGCAGATGCAGATGCAGGGAACTGCAGGCGTCCCGCTGCCGCTGGGCAGCCTGCCGCACACAAGGTGGGGCTGCTTGCCCGCCTGCCCAAATGTGGGAAGCGCCTGAGGCAGCCCGACACATTCCTGGGATTCCCCACATCCCCAGGCATGCCACAGCCCCACATCTCCCTGGCCTGCCACAAATCCGACTGCACCGCACCTTGCAGAAGGAGGCCTCAGCGTGAATGCCCTCAGCAACCGTGAGGAGCACAGCGCTGGTGGGGCTTGAGGGAGCCTGCAGTAAGTGTGAGCAGCAAAGCTGAGCACATCACAGAACAGAGCAGAACATGAAGTGGGGGCAGGCAGACAGGTGTGAAGGATACCCCTCTCATAATCGCCGCCCGTCCGGTGGACCTGTGTGCGGCCGGGATCCTCTTTTGCCCCCACCGCCGACCGCTTCAGACACACACTGTGTTCATCAAAGGTGCGGCTCTCACCGTGTAGTTAGCTGCAGCCACGCACTGGTAAGCGGTGTGGAAGCGGTTGGTAGCGTGCATACCAGAGGCATGTGGGCAGCCGGCGGCTGCCTGAGGGTCGCCCCCAAAGTACGCACTGGTGACTTGGATGGTGCAAGTGGCTGCTTAAAGTGGGATGGCACGTGCGGCGGTTTATAGGTCACAGCACACAGGCAGTGTGGCGGCGGCAGGGGCTGCCCCGATCGGCGGGGTGGGTACTGCGGAGGAGCGGCACCGCAGGCACCGCCAGCTGGGCAGGGACTGCTAGCTAGGCAGGGACAGGGAGCAGATATGTTGCGCGCCTGTCCGGGCTTACTCTTATTGTCGCACGATTCCCGGACCTTGGTGAAGCCATTGAGAGCATAGCAGCCGCTGGATTTGGAGCCAAACCAGGCGGTGCCGATCTGGAGCACCTGTCCAGCGCCGCAGGTCAGAGTTTTCGGCGGAGCGTTCTCGTTTGCATCAATGTAATTGTCCTCTGCTCGCACTCGTATTATGATCAAAAGCGCGACCGAGAGCTTAGCGAGCACGTGCACGGGGCCCGGCCGCCGGTGGGCTGCGCTCGCCATTGGGCAAACCGGAGAAGGCTAAATTTTTAAGTAGAGTGACGCTCAAAGCTGGAAGATGTCTGCGCTCATCTCAAATGAACAGTAAGATGACCAGTCAAAGGTGACCCGCCCGCGTGGCGCAGGCGCGCTGCCAGCATGGCGCGACTCACCCTCATCAGCAACTAGTCAGGATACATATCAATGAGAACACGACCACCTGACGAGTTATTAGCACTCAAAGCATGAGCGGAACTTCCATTCTTGAAGATGCAGAAGCCGGTGCCGCTCCCGGAAGGCCTCCCTCCCCAGCATGCGCCCCCGGGGCACAGGCCTGTGCCCACCAGTGCGGCTTTGTCTGTGCAGCCTGGACTCCCTTTGGTGTGCTTGTTTACATCGCCTGCCATCACAACCCACGTGGTTGTCCTGCACTTCCACAGAAGTTACCACCGCTAATGAGGGCACCACAGCCGCCAGCATGGTCGCCAGAGGCCGGCAACTGTTGCTCATGCCCCCTGACGGCAACAGCAGACCGTGGCAACCCGCTAGATAACTCTGGTGCAAATAGATGTGAAACAGTCTCGAATGTAACGTCTTTTGAGCAGCTTGAGTGTCTCTGGGGGTGCCCATAGAGTGCCCGCTCGCGCGCCGCCAACTTGGCGATGTGGCGCCACATGCTGGCTGCCAACTGCTTTTTGGCGCCGGCCTCGGGCGTATCACATCCGGCGATTTTACATATCACATTGTTTATTCTCCGTCCGTGGCTCTCCCTGCCGTCTGTAACGCCCGGCCAAGTGCGCAGCGCTCCCAGCCGCCGTGCTGCGCCTGACTGGCCTGCGGCAAATCGGCGATAGCATCCAATGGCGGGCGGCAAGGAGCCCGGCGAGGATGCCCCGCTCCTGTTGAACGCTTGGGCGGGCCTGGGCGGCGGCGGCGGCGAGCCGCCCGCGCCCTCCAATAGCGGCGCGCCCGCCGTGCCTCTGGCGCCAGTCAATTCTCATCTGGAGCTGGTGCCGGCCGTGGAGGCCAGCTCCAAGTCGCAGGCGGGGACGCAGACCAGCGCGCAGGGCACGCAGCCGCGCCGCATCAGCACATCCTGTGGAGGGCTGCACCCAGCTGCCACAAGCCAAACACCCTGGGGCATGACAGCGGGCCTGCTGCTGGCAGGTGGGTGCTAGGTGGGCGGGCATAGGCAGCAGGAGGCAGAGTAGCACGTAAGAATCAGGCAAGGGGCTGCTGTCAGAGCCACTGCTATTGCACGGGCAGACCCTCGCGCGACCAGTCCCGCTGCCATTTCGGTGCGCACCGGGCGAGGATGGCACCCTGCCTTCTTACTGCCGCCCTGCTATCTCGTGCTGCTGCAGACATGTTTGGCATCGGCGCTCTCGCCCTGCCTGGCGTCTTTGCACGCCTGGGCTGGCTGGTGAGTGCCCCTAGCACGACAACACAGCACGGCGCTGCGCACGTTACGCCCGTGATGATACGCCTTCCATCACTCCTGCGTGTTCCCCGAGCCTCCTGGCAGCAGGCACACTGCTGGCCCCAGGCCTCCTGCTCTACCGCTCATACGCCATTGCCACGCTGTGCCCTGCCCACCGGTCTCCTCATCCACTGTCCAGTATCCAACACTGCCCCATGCCGCTCCCCCGTGTGCTGGCACCGCCCCCGCAGGTCAGCTTCACCCTTCTCATCCTGTTTGGTCTGGGCTGCGGCTACCTGGGGGTCCTCTTCTCCAAGCTGGGCGTGGCGCTGCCCAATGCGGTCACGATGGACGACATCGGGTCGGCAGCCATGGGGGCCACGGGGAAGCGGCTGGTGTACGGGGTGGTGTATGTCACGATCCTGGTGGACCCAATTGCGCTGCACATCACGTGCGTGCTGGCGCTGCAGCAGGCAAGGCGGGGCGGCGCAGGGGGAGGACGGTTGTGAGGGGAGGAGAGGGCGTGCACGCCGATGCTGACTGCGTGCTCAGCAGGCAGGCAGGCAGCCATGTGCGCGTCGCATGCTCAAGCAGCATTCGCTGCCGTCCTCGATGCTCGCACTTTCTGTTTGCCCTGCCCTGCCCCGACTCCCTGCCTTACCGCAGGTGTTCCCGGGGCTCGGTACGCTGGCAGCGTCTGGCATCATCGCAGTCGTCATGCTGCCGCTGGCGCAAATTCAGGTGGGCGGGGCGGGTGGGCAGGCCGCGCTGCTGGGCAGGCTGTTGAATGCGCCCGGCACGTGGGTGGGGGCACATCCCCAGCGCGTCGTCTGCCCTGCGTGCTTACACAGCACCGGCACCCACAACCAGCCCCCTGCCCCCTGCAGAACCTGCACGACGTGGGGTGGCTGTCGCTGCTGGCGACCGGCTGCATGATTTCTGCAGGCACGGCAAGGAGGGAGGGGCATGTGCCGGGAGGCGAGCGGGCGGGGCAGGTGCCAGCGACATGCCAGCCCCTGAGGCGCCCTGTCCTCTTTGCTCTGCATGCTGAATCAGTAGCCCTGAGCGCCCGCGCCTTTCCTGCCTGCCCTGCGCTGCAGTGTTTGCTACCTTGATCCGCCTGCTTTCCATCCCTGGCGACCAGCTGGCGGCGACCTCGCTGCTGCCGCCCCCCAGCACGCGCGCCATTGAGGGGCTCATCGCCGCGCTCAACCTGTCCTTTGCTTTTGGAGGGCAGGTCAACTGGAGTGAGTGCCCAGCTGCTGCAGTGCAACCTTGTCAACAGCTCATACCATATTGCCCAGTGTTGCGCACTCTGCACACGTGTGCAGGAGTGAAGCAGGGTGCACAGCTGCACAGCCTGCCCCTCGCGGCCTGGCATTTTCTCAAAGGCTTGGCCTGGTGCTGCTGCCTCCCTCCCCCGTGCGCTGCCGCAGTGCGCTACCTCTCATCCATGGCGCACCGCGAGGAGTTCCGCTGGGCTGCTGAGGTGGCGGATGCGCTGATGACCGTCTGCTACGTGCTGGCAAGTGGGGGCGCCCATGAGAAGGAAAACATTTAAAAATTTTCTTAAGAATGTTTTTATGATAAGGGGCACCCGAGGTGGCTGGCATGTTTGCCATGGGTGGGAACCGCATGAGCGGCTCATGCACTGCAGGTGTCAGCATCGCTCAGCAGCACCCACGTGCCTTGCTGTCTGTGGCTCCACCGCCTGCCCTATGCACCTCACCCACCTGCCCTGCCTGCCCCCAACCCTCCTGTTGTGCAGCTGGGTGTGACTGCGTACAGCAAGCTGGGAGTGGACTTTGACCACAGCAAGCCAATCACGTCGGTGCTTCCACGCGACGGCTGGGCACGCGCCATCAATGCGGCACTGCTCATCCGCTGCCTGGTGGCATGTGAGTGCCCAGGGCAGGGAAGGGGAACTGGGTAGCCCATTGCTTCAGGCACAAGGTGACTGCAGGGGAACGCTGGGATGCACGGCGCGATGTGCAGTGTCACTGCCATGCCATGTCAGTGACCTGCCATGCCATGTCAGGTCAGTGACCTGTGCCCACCACCTGCCAACCATTCATGCACCCTGTCAACTTGATGCGCCCTATCCTCAGCGCTCTGCATGGTGCTTCCCATCCTCCTTGCAACATTCTTCACTGGCCTGTCACACCTCCCCTGCTGAACACCTGCTCCTGCCACGGCTCCTCCTTGTTCCCCCTGTGCCTGTACCCCTGCCCCGCTCTCACCAGACACCCTGAACGCCAACGTGTTCACCGACCTGGCCATGCGCCTGGGCCGTCCCTGGCTGAGCCGGCTGGAGGATGCTGCCCCCTTCCGCCTGGGACGCCGCGCCTCCTGGGGCCTGCTCAGCTTCTGCTGCGTCACCATGAGGTGGGCACTGGGTCTGAAGCGTGCAAGGCGGACCTCATCTTGGCCTGCCTCGCAGACGAACGTTGACACTGGGCAGCAGTAATCTGCAGTCTTTGATCAGCTGGCTGCACCGGTTCTTGAGCCCACCGCCCCTCACCCTGCCCCTTCCCCACCCTCCCGCTGTGCCGTCCCCGCTTTCCCTGCAGCTTCCTGGTGGCCTGGGCCGTGCCCAAGTTCGACCTCGTGATCGCGGTGATTGCAGCGATAGGGGACGTGGCGGCGCCCTACACCCTGCCCGCCCTCTTTGGCCTCATCCTGCTCACCGACATACACCGCTGGGAACGCTGGCTGCTCAAGATGCTGGTGCCCGTCAGCGTGCTGTTTGCGGTGTTTGGCCTGTACGCCTCGGGGTACGCGCTCGTGGAGAGCTTCGGGGGCTGAGCGGGCAGCCGGCATCTGCTTTTTGAGTGACACCCTGGTTTTGCAGAGAATGCTGAGAGAGAGAGAGAGAGAGTAGGAACAGGACGGATGCCACAAGCTTGCCTGAGAAATTGTGCAACAGAAATGAGAGACTGACTGGCTCGATAGTGCAGGGAAGCACAGGTGGTGCCCACAGGCTGGTTGTGCATGTTAACACACTTTGTGCAGGCTGTCCATGGCCAGCTCAACTGGGGTGCGCATGTCCAGGATGGGGGTAGGGTGCTGAGCTGGCACGCTGCGTTGGGGCTCGCTGCCTCCAGTGCAAGTGCGCCCGCCTCAGAAGCCGCATGCAGTCTCCAAGATGGACAGCGCTGCAGGCGGTGGATGGCGCGAGGGGAGAGGCAAGTCAGGGGAGGGCGCGATGCTGGGCACGGCACGCCGGAGCCGAGAGAGAGTACCTAATACCAGGCGGCAGCGCCCGCGAGCAGGGCAGTTGCCTGATCAGGGCATGCTGGCGATCTGCAGCACACCACTGAAACTACAGGCAAACGCGGTCGCACCACTCACTTGAGTTGAGTCCCTCGGGGTGCACGCCGGTGGTGGGCAGGACAGTTTGGATCAGTGTCGGGTCCATGTCGCAGCTAGCGTCAGCAAACGCTTGGGCAGCGTCGCAGCAGCTGCAGGGAGATGCAAGAGCAGGGCACATGTTTAGACAGTGCTGAGGTGGCGGCGTTATCGAAGAAGGGGTGGACGCGGCAGAACTCTGCAGAGCACGCAAACTCTTGTGCCACATGAGCGTGCAAAACCTTGCGCAATGACTCACGCCTGCGTGGGCTGCTGCCCAATTTTCATGGCCACGACTCCGTCTTGGGCCTGCTTGTCAGTCACGGGCACAGTGGAGGAGAGGGGGTAGATGGGGGCGAGCTGTGCCAGCGCCGCCTCGCAAGCGCCCAGCACCTGCTGGCCGGCAGCAATGCACGACTCCTGCGGCTGTTGAGCGGACAACATGCCTGCAGTTGGGAGCATTGGGAGGTGGCAGGGTGAGAGCGCGAAGGCACAGGACAGGAAGCAGGCGCATCTGGCCAGGGGTGACAGACGGCGGCAAGTGCGGCGCACTGGCAGCGGCTGAACGCCTGGCGGCAGAGGTGCCTCGTCCCCTTCCCGTCTGGTGCCCTCGCGCAGCCCAACCCGATCCATCTCGTTACAGCAAGGCGCGCGGCCGCGTGCTTCGGGTCCCGCGACCCACCGGGAGCGACCAGGAGGGCCAGCGAGCACACGAGAGCAACCTTCCACATCTTGCTGGCTGAATGCAACATCTGCTGCTTCTTTTGGGCTAACGGCACGCTGAACGGAGGGACGAGGTTGAGGGGGGGAGCCTTCCAGCTCCACGAGTGCTTTCCTCTCCCTGGATCTTGGAAAGTGCTCCTGCCCCCTGCCCTTCAGTTTGTGCCTCTTGCTGTGCTGCTTGCTGTGCCGCTGCCGGCAAGCTCCATGGCTGCTGCTCACTCGCTTACATCTCCACGGTTTGGGGGGCAGGCGAGACACTGTCCAGATAGAGGTTTGTCAGACGGGCAAGCGAAGTCATACATTTCACAACGGGCGGGTTCATGAAATTGTGTGCGTGGTGTTAAGAGGCATTACACAGGCGTGGCGCATGGGCACCGCATGCCTGCACGCGTGGGGGCACGGGACAGGGGGCGCACTAATCTGAAATGAGAAGGGAGAAACCAAACGGATGTCAAAACCGGTACAGAAACAACGGGCGGGTCAGAAGCAACTGCCTGCAGGGTGGGGAGGGTAAGC
>JAPTJF010000115.1:0-50277 GCA_029339195.1 Micractinium sp. NFX-FRZ | reverse complement strand
CCCCGCCGCCGCCGCCGTCGCCGCCGCCGCAGCCGTCGCCGCCGCCGCAGCAGCAGCAGCAGCACCACCAGCAGCAGCAGCAGCAGCCGCAGCTGCAGCAGGAGGAGTCGGGGGCACTCCAGGGCGACGTGCTTGCTCCGCAGCAGCGCGTGGCGGCACCCCTAGCTCCCGCGGAGCAGCAGGAGCGCCAGGCGCAGGCTGCCCCCACAGGGGCACCTGCTGCTCCCGCCCCAGTCAAAGCGCCGGCTCCGCCGCTTGCGGGCGCAGGCATCAAGCACGCGCTTGCTCAGCAGCTGGAGGCAGCCACTCGGCGGCAGAGGGAGCGGGTGAAGCAATGCTTTGCAAGCCCTGATGCCAGCACACCATCGCTGAAACCGCTGCGCATGCTGGCATCGGTCAGGCACTGCGGCGGCCCCGCGCTCAAGGTGAGGGCCGGGCCGGTGCAGCATCGCATGTTGCAGGGAGGTTCCTGAAGTCGCAATGCAGCTTCTTTGTGGCAAGTAGCTGCAAACGACCACCCTGCCCAGCTCCCAGTAGCCTAATCCCCACATTTCGCTCCCCCACTCCTGCACCCGCCGCAAATGGCAGCGCAGCATCTGACGATCCACTCCCGCACACTCACACCCCACAGCACTCCCCACTCACCTTGCTTCAGGAAGTGCTTGCTGGGTGGGGCACCTACACGGCAGAGCAGCAGCAGATCCTGTTTGACGTGGCCATCACAGTGGTGGCTGAGGAGGCCTGGGGGGAGCTAGAGGAGCTGCTGAGGCGGGAACTGGACGCCATGGAGTGAGGACCAGCAGAGCAGCCAAGCAGGCTTCAGCAGGGGCAGCCTGCCAGCCTGCCTGCCTGCGTGCACAGAGCCGGGCCTGGCATCCAGCTGGGCAGGTGCCAAACGTTGCGATGCCGAATGGAGCAGGGCCAGCGCGAGCAGGGCTGCAGCACCACCATAATGCCAGCTGGTGCGCCTGGAGCTGAGCCGGGAGGGACACGAGTGAAAACTGCGGCCAGCCTGCTTGTCAGTCAGCAAGTCGTCTCCGGGCATCCAGCCAGCCTGCCAGCCAGCGTACAACGGCTGCTGCAGGGGCAGCGACGCCGGGCGGCTGCCCCGCCACTTGTACGTGTAAAGACATACCCTGTGCTCGTGTGATTACAATACAATGCATTGCACAGTCGCCTCCCTGAGTTCTCCTGCATTTCCTTGATGCGTCTTGCGTGCTTTACCACTTGCGGGTGCTGTGCCTGCTGCTGCACAATCATGGGTGTAAAGACGCTGCAAGGTGTGCAAAAATGTGTGCAAATTTAAACATGCTGGCGAACTAGAGAATATGAACCTGCCACGCCAACCAACTGCGGGCGGCGTGAACTGTTTGCCTGCCATTGAGGCAGGGGCTGATGTGCTGCCAGGGAGGCCCGCCGTCGTGCCATGCCAGCGGCAGGGCGGGGGACATTGCCAACAGTCCACCTGCACGCCGCTGTCTCGTCTTCGAGCAGTTTTCATTTCAGTCGTAGTGTACTCTGCACGTCGTGCTAGAGCCGTGAGGCTTTTGCAGGGCCCCTCGGGGTTGTGTCGACTTTTCGACCTGTCGGCTCCGCGCCTCTCCGGTGCCCTCAGGGGGGCGATGGATCGGGAAACATGCGAGGAAACGAGCATAGCTGAGGCCCTCTGCGCAGCGCGGCCCGCTTCTCACCCAGCCCCCGCCGCCGCCCCCGTGCCCAGCGGCAGCAGCCCTGCGGGCAGCGCCACGCCGCTAGACCTAAGAAGCAATGCCGTGCCAGCTGGCAGCGGTGCGCTTCAAGCGCCGCCGAATGAGCGGAAACCAGTGCTCCTGCGGGGCGGCGGGCTCCCAGCCAAGCTGGCCTGGCGGCGCGTGACGACAGGGGGGCAGGCGGTGCAGCCGGCCAACAGGTGCGCTCTCCAATAATCTGCAGCCGAGGTGAGGCTGTGTGCACCTGCTAGCTTTTCTCACCATTCGCTGGTAAGATATTTGATTTTGTTGGCTCCTTTATCCTTTCCCTCACACTTGAGCTGTGCAGCGTGGCCGCCAGGCCAGCAGTGGCGCACCAAGGCAGCCGCGCTCAGCCCACCGGCCCCGCCCAGCCTGCTGCCGCTGCCTCTGCCGGCCCTAGACAGCTGGCGCGGCTGCGCCGCTTCGCGGCCTGCTGCGCTGCGCTGTTTGGCCGGCCGGCGCTGCCCGCAGAGCGCCTCATCTCCGCCTCATTTGCTGAGCTGGAAGCAGCCCTGCGGGAGCAGCTGGGAGGCGCAGCCCTGGGAGACCTCCATGTGAGAGGCCATCCAAAAGTGAACAATAAGCAAACTGCCCTGCCACCCACGCTACCGCCACACAGCTTCCTATGCCGGTGACGGGGCCGCTTGCAGCTGCGTCTGCTTTCTGACTGCTTGCATGCCTGCCTGCCACCCCCAGCATCCTGACGCCCTGCATCCCGCCCTGCTATCCTTCGTCCTGGAGCGCAGGATGGCAGGGACGAGTGGGAGCGTCTGGCTGACGTGCTTTCTTACGCCACAGGCGCCGCCCTCAGCGTGCACAGCGCGGAAGCAGATCTCTTCGTGCTTCCCTGCCCCGGCACCCCGAGCAAGCCTGGCCGCCCGGGAGGCCCCAACTTCCTGGGGATGCACCAACTGGGTACGTGTGCAGCCTGCTGTTGATGGTGCTGTCAGGATGCTGCTGCTGCTGCTGGTGCTGTCAGGCTGCTGCTGCTGCTGCTGTCAGGCTGCTGCTGCTGCTTCTGCTGGCCCACAGCCCGTGCACGCTCGGCTGCCTGTGGGCAGCGTGTGCCCGGCCTGTGGGCAGCGCAGCATCATCACATCGACATAATTACGTATAGCACAGCGCAGGACCAAGGATGTGCTCCCAGCTGGGGCAGCGCCTTTCTGTGCTCTCTGAGCACTGCTGGCTGGTCGGAATGCTGCCGCCTGCAACACAAACCACGGTGCCTCTGCCTCGCCTCCTTCATCCTGGCTGCAGGCCTGTTCCCAGCCGCCTGGCCGCTGCCGCTGGAGCCTGCGGCAGTGGCGGCAGCGCAGCAGGCACAGCGCACAGCTCACTGCCTGCCCGCCAAGTCACTGCAGCAAGGGCAGGGCATGCGCCTGCAGCACTTCTGGCCCGGCGATTGCACGTGGTACCCCTGCACAGTCGGGCGCTACGACCGCAGGTGGGAGCGGGCAGCCTGCTCTGCCCTCAGGAGATGTCCCACTGAGCCCATCCTCCTACCCTTTCCCCCTGCCATGGCACCTCCTGTACCTTGATTACCTCGGCTGTGCAGGCCTGCCCAAGACGTCTGCTCTCTATGTCGCTCCCTGGGCCATGCTTTTCCCAAATGGCTGTGACCTCCTGTTGTGGATGCACCCCGTGCAGGTCTGGGAAGCACACCCTGGTGTACGACGACGGCGAAGAGCTGGAGGCAGATCTGGGGCGGGAGGCCTGGCTGCTGGCAGAAGAAGAAGAGGGGCCGCCCCAGCGGCCAGCCAAGGGCTCTCACAGGCCCAGGGGCTGGTGGCAGGACGGCGACGGCTGGTGGCGCATCGCCCTTTCCCCCACGGCCTGCGGCACTGCCACCACCAGCCGCAACATGCTGTCGATGAGCGGTGAGAGGGCAAGTTGCGGGCTGAACAGGTTGCTGGCATCAGCAGTGAAGTCAGTTAGATAAGTAAGTGTGGGCACCCCGCCGGGAGGCGCAACTGCCTTGTAGGCTCCCTAGGCGGGTCGTTGGGGCCCAGTGAAAACGTGAGGGCAGGGCAGCAGCCTGGGGGTCTACAGATTTGCTGCGGCGCTGCAAGGGCACCCATACCAGTGTGTCAATGACAGGTCATGCCTGCTGTCAGCACTGCCTTGCTGACCCATCAGTCAGGCCTAGCTCCCCCTTTGTTGGTGTGAACCTCTTCTGCTGCAGCCCATGTGTTTGAAGAGCTGGCTGGCAGGCCGCCGACCGAGCCAGTAGACGCTCTGGAGGCAGTAGAGGCTTCCCTGGCAGAGGAGCTGCGGCGGACTTACTGCTTCGACTGGCGTGCCAGCAGGAACGAGAAGGGGAGGTGCTACAGCTACGTGGCGGTAAGGAGCACACACGGCAGCAGTCCGTGTATTCTGCTCCTCTGCAGCACCTCAGCTTTGCGGTTGTGCAGTGTTCCTCTCCTCCTCCTCTCTCACTGCCGTGGCATTGGCCCGCCTGCTCCCTGCAGGGCCGTGCCCTGCACGCCTGGGTGGGAGACTCCGGCGCTCAGCCGGGCGACACCCTGGCGTTTAAACGTGTGGGAAGCCAGCTCATGATACGTCTTATCCCCGAAGCGGACAGGCAAGCGCCTGCCGGCCCCAGATCTGCCTCCCCACGATGCGCAAAGTGCAGCAATGCAGCGGCGGTACCACCTCAGCTGAATTCCTCAACCCACGCCAAAGAGCGTGTTCTTCTACTTCCCCTTCAGTGGCAGTATGCAGCAGCATGTCTGCGCGCGGCGGCGCGTCTGACCTACCCGCGCTGTGCCTCCTGTGGTTGCCTGTGGTTCTTGGCTGCAGGCAGGGCGGCTCTGAGCAGGCGATCCAGCGGTTCGGGGGGCGCCAGCGCAATAATGCCCAGGTAAAGCCTGAATTTTGGGTCCCCCAGAGTGCCCTTCACTAGAAGGCAGTTGTTCTGGCGTGCCAAGTGCATCCGATGTATGCACGTGTCCAGTGCAATTTTGGTTGTGGGCCTGCGCGGTGTTCTCCGCGTGCAGGATGAGGCAGATCCAGCATCAGGCTGGGCGCCTGCGGCAAATGAGGCGGCCGAAGAGGTGGTTAAAGAGGAGGCTGAGGCGTCGTCGGCGCTGCCTTTCCATCCGCACCCCACTGCCAGCGTGGCGCACGCGCTGGCTCTTGCCTCCAACCTTGGCCCCGGCATCAAGCTGTGCAACGCCCGGCAGACTTCTTCAGCGGCGTGGACTGTCAGGGTAAGAGGCAGGCAGGGGAGGTGGGTTTGGAGGCAGGCATGCGGCAGGCATGAGCTAATCAGTAAGTCAGCAGTTGGGCTGGGCTGCAGCCGCCCGCATCTGCTCACTTCACCCGTTCGTTGTCTTTGCCCTCTAAATGCTGTGCCGCAGTGCAAGCTGGGGCGCACGGAGTTCTCCCTGGCACAGCTGACGCGGCAGCAGGCCGTGGTAGCCACTGACCTCGTGGCCACCCGGCGCCTCGTCTGCGGCCCGTCCAAAGTGAGAATGGTTGGCAGAAAGGAAATGCATTTGGGTGTGTGTTAGCTGGTTGGGCTTGGGGCCAAAATGCCTTGCCGGAGCTCACAAGAGCCGATGGGTACATGCATGTGTGGAGCCAAGCATGGTTTAAGCCTTAAGCCTCATGAAAGTGGCAGGCCTGGAGAGACCCCGGCAGCAAGTCCGTGCGGTCCTGCCTTCACGCTCCACCTTGCCGCCTGCTGCTGTCCGGCCCGCGCCCACTCGTTTTGCTGTGCAGGGGCAGCCTGCGCAGCTCAACCTGCAGGGCGGGTACGCCGAGGATGAGGCACTGACATCCCAGCTAAGGTGACGGGCACATGGCCACGCTGAGCGCATGAGAAAAGTGCACCATGCATGCCGAGGGAGCCGTGGACCACCTGTATAGACTGTGGAGAGGCGCTGCTGTTTAGATTGAAAGCACGCAGCGTCCTGTTGAAGTGCACAGCGTTTGGCTTCACCCTGATTTGGCTCCTCTGCAGGCGGGTCAGCACAGCGCAGCAGATGAAGCAGTTCTTGGCTGCTGTGCTGCTGGGCAGGCAGGGTGGACAGACGGGCCAGCAGGTGCAGCCCGAACAGCAGCATCAACAGCTGCAGCAGCCGGCGCAGCGTGGCCTCAAGCGCAAGCAAACTCATCCTCAGCGCTGGCCGGAAGGAGCGGCAGTAGCAGCCGGCAGTGCAGCAGCAGCAGCAGCAGCAACAGGGGCACCAGCAGCAGCAGCAGCTGGGGCAGCTCCCAGTGCTGAGGCAGTGTCTAGCAAGCGCGGCAAGCAGTTGCTTGTGCCGGCTCCATCACACGGCCCTGAGCAGCCCACAGAGGCAAGCACAGTGCCGGCCACACAGCAGCAGCAGCAGCAGCCGACAGAGCAGCAGCAGCAGCAGCAGCAGCAGCAGCAGCCGAAACAGCAGCAGGAGCAGCAGGAGCAGCAGCAGCCGACAGCGCAGCAGCAGCAGCAGCAGCAGACAGCTCAGCAGCAGCAGCAGCAGACACAGCAGACACAGCAGCCGGGAGGCTGCCCCCAGCTGCCATCTGCCCACATGCTCCTTTCAGAGGCGCTACCCAAGCAGGAGCCGCCGCAGTCCTCCTGCGCAGCGGTGCAGCCAGCAGCCCACCACAGCAGCGCAGTGTTAGCTCAAGGAGGTGGGCCAGCTGTGCAGCCAGCAGCCAGCAGCGGCAGCGCCGTGCTGGCTCAGCAAGCTGAGGCAGTGGTGCAGCGCAAGCTGGACCAGGCAGTGGCTGCTTTTGCTGCCGCAGCTCCCGGCGGGCCATGCTCGCTGCTCCCGCTGCAGCTGCTGGCGTCGGTTGGGCGTGGCGGGGCGGCGCTGCAGGTGAGAGTGCGAGGTCTGCCGTTGCTACCAGTGATGCTTGAATCTGCGTGCTGGTCTTGCGTCAGCATGAAGCGGACTGAGGTGGCATGAATCAGATTGGGTGGCTGGGCTGCTAGGCGCGTGGCCAGCAGCCCCTGCCTGCCTCCCACCCGCTCCCTGATGCCTGCCTGCCAACCCGCACTCCAACTTGCCCACCCGCACTCCAACCTGCCTGTCCTTCTCCAACCTAACCATTACCCTGGTGCAGGAGGTGGTGGCCAGCTGGGGCGCCTACTCGCCAGGTCAGCAGCAGGATCTGTTTGATGTTGCTCTGGTGGCGGTGGGGCAGGGCGCCTGGGGCGAGCTGGACGGGCGGCTGCGCCTGGCTCTGGACGCGCTGGCAGCGTCCAACTGAGAGGTGCCTAGAATGCTCTTGTACCTGACAAACAATTAACGTGTCGATTTGATACAGACTGGATTTGTAAGCATTGCATACTACTCTCTACGTGAGGAGCTTGAGGCTGCCTCTCTGTGACCAGCGCCGCTGGGAAGCTGGCTGGATGACATGGCTCTGGTACTGCAGTGGCCTCTTCGGCACGCCTCCGCCTTGATTTAGCGCTGCCGTATTCTCTGCGGTCTTCAGTGTGCACAAGGAGGCCAGGTGGGGTTTCTTTGCCCGCGCCAGCGCGCACCGCTCGAGCGTCCACTGGTTTCGGTAAAGTGTGTATCGACTTTGCCGCCCTCCCACCATTTAGTGCTGCAGCTTTCAGCCCACCTCTCTGCCCCCAGGCACAGGTATTCAGGTGGCAAGTTTGGTGGTGGAAGGGTGGGCTGGCAGCCCTGCAGCTGAGAGTCAGCCCTACCCTGCCAGCCCAAGTGTGTCTTCCCTTGACAAGAGGCAGAATGGGCTGCCAAAAAGGGTCCCCTTGTCCCTACCCATACTGCTGAGAGATTGGTGCCTCATGTCACCCCCTTTCAAACACTCAGTTGTTAAGGGGTTTGAGGGTGGCACCCATGCCAGCCAGCTCTCAGCAGCTAGCTGGCACTCTCACCCTGCTTTTCGGGCGGAGACTTCGCCCGTGGGCAGCAGCGGGTGGGTCGCCAGCCGCCGCCCAGGCAGGCTGGGCGCGGCGCCCCGGCCCAACCTTGCAGTACAGTCACCAACCAACTGCCAGCCAACTGACAGCCGGCCGGCCCCTACCTTGCACACCTGGCATGTTTGGCACACGCAACAATGCCACAGCACCCCGCCAGGCCGCAGCGCCCCCTCCATACAATTTGGGGCCACGTGCTTTCTAGCCGCATCGGACTATCGCGAAAAGCCACGCTGGCACCCCACACTACGGGCCCAAGAAGGCTCTAGGGGGGAAGTTTGGAGGTCGGACCTTCTCTACAGTATATAGGAGGTAGTTTGAGACCCTCCGGGCAGCCGCTGGCATCGATACACACTTTACCGCGCCAAGTGGTCCGTGAACCCAGCCTTGGCGCTCCTCGAGGCGCCCTCGCACACTCTTGCAGCCGCCCGAGGCGCGCTGCCACAGCTTCGCAGGATGGCGAACGCTGTTGAGCGGATTGAGCGGCGCCCGCCGCCGCCGCCGCTCTACCGCTCCCCTGCCGATGAGCAGGAAATGCAAGACCTCTACTCCCGGGCCCTGGCCAGCCTGCCCTACGCTTACAAAGAGCGCCTGGTGCCCACTGCCAGCTTTGGCACAGCGCACGTGCTTGTGTGCGGGGATGAGCGCGCGCCGCCGCTGGTGGTGAGTGGGCAGGCGAGGGCTGACGTGACAAGAATCGGCGGGGGGGTGCTCCCATCCTCCCTTCTTGGCACAGCTGGTGCCAACTGAACAATGATGGAGCCGTCATGCCTCGCCCCACTCCTGCCTGCGAAGTACTGGCACGGCTTTGGCGCTCCCGGGCCCTTCATGCTCCGCATGTTTGACCCCCTTATTCAAGGGGGCCACTTCCGCCTCTACTGCCCAGACCTCCCCTACCACGGTGCGCTCTTTCTGGTCCCTCTCATGGCTGTTGCTTGGTACATGAATATGGGGGTCCACAGGCGCCACGCTCCTCGCCCGCCGCCATACCTGCCTGCGGCGTGCCACTATCGCCTGCAGCGCTGCCCGCTGCCCTTCTCCACCCCATCCCCCACGCCTCGCGCTCACCGCTCCTGCTGCTTGCAGGTGGAAGCCGCAGTGAGCCTGCCATGCTGGACCCTGCTCAGCACGAGCATGGGCAGTGGTGCCTGGAGGTGCTGCAGGGGCTAGGCCTGGTCGGCGCTGGCACCGCCACCGGCACTGGCACTGGCGTTGGCAGCGAGGCTACCAGTGGAGCTCCTCCCCTGCCGCCCTTCCATGTGGGCATCTCTTTTGGCGGCGCTGTGCTGCTGGACTTGGCGGTGATGGCGCCTGAGGCCATCCGGGCGGCGGGGCTGGTGGTGCCTGGGGGCCTATGCACGTGTGAGTTACCGGTGGAATGCGCTGGCGCTGCAGTAACCCAGTGGCTTGCATGCCAAAGAGGGGGCAGGCGGGTGGGTGGCGTGCCCATGCTGCCAGGATTCGACCAAACGGACTTGCTGGGGGGGTGCCGCCCACACTCATGGCTGTCACATGTGCTCGCCCTGGCCCCCCTGGCCTGACGGGGCCCTCAGGCTGCGTCTCACTGCACCATCCCCTCCCTGCATGCATGCAGTCAGCACCTGGCGCCTCCTGCTGCAGCTCCGCCTGCCCTCCATTCTCTACCGCCTGCTGCCCTGCCGCTGGACCGCCCGGCTGGCTCTGGCGGGCCTGTGTGATGAACCAGAGGATGACGGCTTTGAGTTCATCCTGGCTCGGTGGAGGTGCGCCTGGCAACACTTGAGGGTTTTACGCTGGGTGGCGCGTGCAGGGCAGTGCCATGCGGGCAGCCAGCCCCTGGGCAGGCGAGGAGTTTGAACCTCTGGGTTTAGCTTGTCTTTGTATTTAGAATTCCGCTTCAGCTGTGCTGGGCTGGCTAGCTGGCAAGTCTGCCTCTTGCACAGTCACCGCTGCTGTTCCCAGCTGGGCCGGCGGCTAATACCAGCCGGGAGCCGGGTTGCTCTGCTGCCATGCATGCCTGGAAGAGAGGACCCTCGGCAGCCCCTGCCCCCTGCCCCCCGCATTCTCTCCTGACCATGCCACCCTCACCCACACCTTGTCTCACCCGGCACCTCTTGCCCCCGCCTCTTCTTGCCCCCGCCCTGCCAGGCACGTCTGCCGCTACGCCCAGGAGCCCGGCGGCCCCGCAGGCTTCACTCCCGGCCAGCTCCAGCACTTTTCCGCCCCCACCTGCATCATCGCTGCCGAGCACGACATCTTCATGCGGGGCGAGGACACAGCAGCCGCAGCACGCCGCGCCCTGCCCGGCTGCCGCACGGTGGTCGTCCCAGGGGCGCGGCATATCCTGAGCAAGCAGCGCACAGCTGGCATCATGCAGTGCCTGCTCGACTTCTTCAGGGAGCAGCAGCAGGGGGAGGAGGTGCCCCACCCTGCTGCCGATATGGAATAGCTGGCTGCGCTCCTGCCCTGCCATTGTTCATGTACGCTCCTTGCTTAGCTCATTTGTAACTTCTTCCAGCGCAGGCTTTGTGTTCGCCGGTGGCTCGCCATTCCTTTGTACAGGCTTGTGTTGCCACGCCCGGCCCATTCTACTGGCTGATGTAGCGCTGAACTGAGCTTCTATGTGCAATGGCAGCCCATTGATGCAGTGCCTCTGTAACTGTTTCAAGCTGTGTGTGGCATGCATGCCAGAGGCACCAAAAGCAAGACCGGTGGAGCTTGCAGGCAGCCAGCGACCCAGCGTGCTGTGTGCTGTGGGGCGCAGCGGCAGGCTGGAGGGCGCCCCGGAAGAATACATCCTCTCAGAGAAAGCAGGTGACTCCTGCACACTGCTCCTGAACCCCACAAAGTGCCGATTCACAGGGAGCACGCAACATGGAGGTTATTTGTGTACAGACTGGAGTAAGGGTTCAGGGCAATCACATGCTTTGACAAGGGCTGTTCACTGGCACAGGGGCAGGCGCAAGCAGATCAAAAACGCTGCCGGCATTCGGCAGCATGCTCCCTCAGTAAGGTCGCGCATGCAACTCAGGCGACAGCTCAAGACTGTGCCATGACGAGCTTGCTCGTTGGCGCCGCGGTGTTGAGGGCTGCGCTGCACGTGACTGGCACACCTGCCGCTGCCGCATCGGCGCGCTCGCCAGCACCGGCATGGACCTGCAACCAAGGGGTGAGACCATTGCTGGTGATAAGTGCCTGTCATCAAGAGGTTGTGCCATGTCCATGTCGTGTCAAATTAGCCTGCACCTCTTGCCGGTTCCACACGGGGACGAAAGGTGCCGCTGGCAGGCGGGTGGCACCGTAACGACGGCACAGGCAGCTCCCATTCCCTCCCAGCTTCCGGCACTCCCCGGCGGCGTCCCCACCTGCTTGACGATGCTTGAGGATGCAGAGTCGCCTTTGGGCGCCTGGTCAGCCGCCTGGAACAGAGAGCGGAATGCCAGGGCAGCGTTAGGGTTGTCCGACGCGCACTCGTCTGTTCTGGAGCGCGTGCACATAGCGAGCGTTTTGAGGGAAACGTTTCAGGCAGGCATCGCGAAAGCCGGCTTACCCCGAGACCCTCAGGCCGGCGCGCCGCACCGCCCCGTGAGAACAGGAGGCCGCAAGGGTGCATGGTCGAGCGTGACAGTCTTGCAACGCAGCGGGAACAGAAGCAGAATGGGAGTCAGGCGGCGAGAGTGCACAGATGCAGAGATGTCAGAGCGTGTGGCCAGGGTGGATTGGTACCACTGCCGCCGCCGCCAGCTGCCGCCGCCTGCAGGATGCCACCTGGCGTCGGCGGGGGAATGATGCCGCTGGTGCCTGAACCTTTGGAAAGGGTTGAGGAATGTGGGAGATGACTTTTGCGGAGTTCGCTGGGTGTCCGCCAGCATTGGGCTGGCCCCTTGCCGGCACAGCTCTACAGGGGCTGGGCGGGATGCGGGTGGGCACTGGGATGGTGCATGGCGGCACACGTGCAGCTGCACCACTATCAGCGCATGCCGACACCGTCACCCCTCCCTGTGGCCGCCTATCTTGTGCAAGGTGTTGAATGCCCCGACTCACCTGGCAATGGCCAGGGGGAGGGGGCACGTCTGGCGGGCTCCCTGCTATTACTGCCTGGTGGGCCGGCAGCTGCCCCAGCCAGGCGCCTCAAATGCTGCTCTCCACGCTCAACTCGCATCTTCTTACAGTGATTTTCCTGACAGGGTGGTTGCTGAAGTCCAGGTTTGAATGAAGGGTAAAGCGGGCGGGTGCCTCCTCGGCTCCTGACAATCTACTTTGGCATTGCCTTGCCCATGTCACATAGCAGTGGCCCCCCTGCGTATCTGCCTGCCCTCGCTTAGCCAGGCTGCCTTCAAGATCCGTGCACATGCTAGGTAGCAACGTTCAAGAGCAGCGCGCCCACCATAGCGCTCAGCCAGAGGGCACCATAGATGCCAGGCCTGCTGCCCACACTGCTGGGAGTGGGCTGGGGAGAAGGGCTGGCTGGAGCGGGTGCATCGGTAGGAGGGCTGGAGAGGGGGTCGGCTGCTCCACTGGGATCTGGCATCAAGGCTTCAGGGAGTAGAGGGGCAGCTGCAGGGAAGGCGTCGCTGAATGGCGCCGGGGCGGGGGCCGGGGCGGGGGCCAGTTCCGGATCGACGGCGGGGCAGGAGCCCAGCAGGCACGAGCTGCCAGTCACCTGCAGCACCCAAGCAGGAGAGGGCGGGCAAGCGACATGTGAGCGCACACAGCAATATGGTGGGTAGGTGGGCGCACGCACGTGCACGAGAAATTTCAGTGTTGCCCAAGCTGGCGGCAGCTCAGCCTGTCGCTGCTTCGCCAGCACAGCAGCAAGGGCTGCCAGCAGCGCACCAACAGCTCAACCACCGCCACCCCCGATACTTGCGCCCGGGGCCCCTTACATTCAGGCGACGATCACACGTGAACCCACTCAAGATGGTGGCAATTTGGTTTGGCTCCATGCCTTCGTAAGAATTGTTTCCGTGCAGCTCGAAGGTGGTGATGGGGTCGAATGCGCTGTGCAGGTTGAACCATCCCATGGCGCTGTCCCGGCCGGCTGCAGGTAGTGGACACGCACAAGGGGGCCGGGGGGCAGCCAGAGCTTGGGATAACTTGACAACAAATCTTCCATGCGTCTGCTGCATGCCTGCAGAACAGGCAGCACCGGCGGCAGCTGCGCTACCTCCCAGCGCCTGCAGCAGGGCCCTGCTGCCCACCACGGCGCGTGCTGTCGGCCACACGACTGCCCAGCAGCGCCGCCCAGCCAGAACAGAAAGGTGGGATGATGATAACCCCGTAATGGTGATGCGCTGGCTCATCTCAACTGCCAAACCCAAACCCAGCTGGCACGCACTCACTGATGACCCCCCTCCCGACGGGGCAGCCAGCCAGGCCGGCCTGAAACTTTGCCTCCTCAGTGCTCTCCAGCGTCAGTGCTGTCCCATTCACAGTGGCGTACATAGACGCAATGCACGTCATCTGCCTCTTGAGCTCCTGCAAGGGGGGAAATGGCATACGCACGCCGGCTGCCGATCACTGAACCGTCAGATACAGGTTGCAGATGCAGATGCAGGGAACTGCAGGCGTCCCGCTGCCGCTGGGCAGCCTGCCGCACACAAGGTGGGGCTGCTTGCCCGCCTGCCCAAATGTGGGAAGCGCCTGAGGCAGCCCGACACATTCCTGGGATTCCCCACATCCCCAGGCATGCCACAGCCCCACATCTCCCTGGCCTGCCACAAATCCGACTGCACCGCACCTTGCAGAAGGAGGCCTCAGCGTGAATGCCCTCAGCAACCGTGAGGAGCACAGCGCTGGTGGGGCTTGAGGGAGCCTGCAGTAAGTGTGAGCAGCAAAGCTGAGCACATCACAGAACAGAGCAGAACATGAAGTGGGGGCAGGCAGACAGGTGTGAAGGATACCCCTCTCATAATCGCCGCCCGTCCGGTGGACCTGTGTGCGGCCGGGATCCTCTTTTGCCCCCACCGCCGACCGCTTCAGACACACACTGTGTTCATCAAAGGTGCGGCTCTCACCGTGTAGTTAGCTGCAGCCACGCACTGGTAAGCGGTGTGGAAGCGGTTGGTAGCGTGCATACCAGAGGCATGTGGGCAGCCGGCGGCTGCCTGAGGGTCGCCCCCAAAGTACGCACTGGTGACTTGGATGGTGCAAGTGGCTGCTTAAAGTGGGATGGCACGTGCGGCGGTTTATAGGTCACAGCACACAGGCAGTGTGGCGGCGGCAGGGGCTGCCCCGATCGGCGGGGTGGGTACTGCGGAGGAGCGGCACCGCAGGCACCGCCAGCTGGGCAGGGACTGCTAGCTAGGCAGGGACAGGGAGCAGATATGTTGCGCGCCTGTCCGGGCTTACTCTTATTGTCGCACGATTCCCGGACCTTGGTGAAGCCATTGAGAGCATAGCAGCCGCTGGATTTGGAGCCAAACCAGGCGGTGCCGATCTGGAGCACCTGTCCAGCGCCGCAGGTCAGAGTTTTCGGCGGAGCGTTCTCGTTTGCATCAATGTAATTGTCCTCTGCTCGCACTCGTATTATGATCAAAAGCGCGACCGAGAGCTTAGCGAGCACGTGCACGGGGCCCGGCCGCCGGTGGGCTGCGCTCGCCATTGGGCAAACCGGAGAAGGCTAAATTTTTAAGTAGAGTGACGCTCAAAGCTGGAAGATGTCTGCGCTCATCTCAAATGAACAGTAAGATGACCAGTCAAAGGTGACCCGCCCGCGTGGCGCAGGCGCGCTGCCAGCATGGCGCGACTCACCCTCATCAGCAACTAGTCAGGATACATATCAATGAGAACACGACCACCTGACGAGTTATTAGCACTCAAAGCATGAGCGGAACTTCCATTCTTGAAGATGCAGAAGCCGGTGCCGCTCCCGGAAGGCCTCCCTCCCCAGCATGCGCCCCCGGGGCACAGGCCTGTGCCCACCAGTGCGGCTTTGTCTGTGCAGCCTGGACTCCCTTTGGTGTGCTTGTTTACATCGCCTGCCATCACAACCCACGTGGTTGTCCTGCACTTCCACAGAAGTTACCACCGCTAATGAGGGCACCACAGCCGCCAGCATGGTCGCCAGAGGCCGGCAACTGTTGCTCATGCCCCCTGACGGCAACAGCAGACCGTGGCAACCCGCTAGATAACTCTGGTGCAAATAGATGTGAAACAGTCTCGAATGTAACGTCTTTTGAGCAGCTTGAGTGTCTCTGGGGGTGCCCATAGAGTGCCCGCTCGCGCGCCGCCAACTTGGCGATGTGGCGCCACATGCTGGCTGCCAACTGCTTTTTGGCGCCGGCCTCGGGCGTATCACATCCGGCGATTTTACATATCACATTGTTTATTCTCCGTCCGTGGCTCTCCCTGCCGTCTGTAACGCCCGGCCAAGTGCGCAGCGCTCCCAGCCGCCGTGCTGCGCCTGACTGGCCTGCGGCAAATCGGCGATAGCATCCAATGGCGGGCGGCAAGGAGCCCGGCGAGGATGCCCCGCTCCTGTTGAACGCTTGGGCGGGCCTGGGCGGCGGCGGCGGCGAGCCGCCCGCGCCCTCCAATAGCGGCGCGCCCGCCGTGCCTCTGGCGCCAGTCAATTCTCATCTGGAGCTGGTGCCGGCCGTGGAGGCCAGCTCCAAGTCGCAGGCGGGGACGCAGACCAGCGCGCAGGGCACGCAGCCGCGCCGCATCAGCACATCCTGTGGAGGGCTGCACCCAGCTGCCACAAGCCAAACACCCTGGGGCATGACAGCGGGCCTGCTGCTGGCAGGTGGGTGCTAGGTGGGCGGGCATAGGCAGCAGGAGGCAGAGTAGCACGTAAGAATCAGGCAAGGGGCTGCTGTCAGAGCCACTGCTATTGCACGGGCAGACCCTCGCGCGACCAGTCCCGCTGCCATTTCGGTGCGCACCGGGCGAGGATGGCACCCTGCCTTCTTACTGCCGCCCTGCTATCTCGTGCTGCTGCAGACATGTTTGGCATCGGCGCTCTCGCCCTGCCTGGCGTCTTTGCACGCCTGGGCTGGCTGGTGAGTGCCCCTAGCACGACAACACAGCACGGCGCTGCGCACGTTACGCCCGTGATGATACGCCTTCCATCACTCCTGCGTGTTCCCCGAGCCTCCTGGCAGCAGGCACACTGCTGGCCCCAGGCCTCCTGCTCTACCGCTCATACGCCATTGCCACGCTGTGCCCTGCCCACCGGTCTCCTCATCCACTGTCCAGTATCCAACACTGCCCCATGCCGCTCCCCCGTGTGCTGGCACCGCCCCCGCAGGTCAGCTTCACCCTTCTCATCCTGTTTGGTCTGGGCTGCGGCTACCTGGGGGTCCTCTTCTCCAAGCTGGGCGTGGCGCTGCCCAATGCGGTCACGATGGACGACATCGGGTCGGCAGCCATGGGGGCCACGGGGAAGCGGCTGGTGTACGGGGTGGTGTATGTCACGATCCTGGTGGACCCAATTGCGCTGCACATCACGTGCGTGCTGGCGCTGCAGCAGGCAAGGCGGGGCGGCGCAGGGGGAGGACGGTTGTGAGGGGAGGAGAGGGCGTGCACGCCGATGCTGACTGCGTGCTCAGCAGGCAGGCAGGCAGCCATGTGCGCGTCGCATGCTCAAGCAGCATTCGCTGCCGTCCTCGATGCTCGCACTTTCTGTTTGCCCTGCCCTGCCCCGACTCCCTGCCTTACCGCAGGTGTTCCCGGGGCTCGGTACGCTGGCAGCGTCTGGCATCATCGCAGTCGTCATGCTGCCGCTGGCGCAAATTCAGGTGGGCGGGGCGGGTGGGCAGGCCGCGCTGCTGGGCAGGCTGTTGAATGCGCCCGGCACGTGGGTGGGGGCACATCCCCAGCGCGTCGTCTGCCCTGCGTGCTTACACAGCACCGGCACCCACAACCAGCCCCCTGCCCCCTGCAGAACCTGCACGACGTGGGGTGGCTGTCGCTGCTGGCGACCGGCTGCATGATTTCTGCAGGCACGGCAAGGAGGGAGGGGCATGTGCCGGGAGGCGAGCGGGCGGGGCAGGTGCCAGCGACATGCCAGCCCCTGAGGCGCCCTGTCCTCTTTGCTCTGCATGCTGAATCAGTAGCCCTGAGCGCCCGCGCCTTTCCTGCCTGCCCTGCGCTGCAGTGTTTGCTACCTTGATCCGCCTGCTTTCCATCCCTGGCGACCAGCTGGCGGCGACCTCGCTGCTGCCGCCCCCCAGCACGCGCGCCATTGAGGGGCTCATCGCCGCGCTCAACCTGTCCTTTGCTTTTGGAGGGCAGGTCAACTGGAGTGAGTGCCCAGCTGCTGCAGTGCAACCTTGTCAACAGCTCATACCATATTGCCCAGTGTTGCGCACTCTGCACACGTGTGCAGGAGTGAAGCAGGGTGCACAGCTGCACAGCCTGCCCCTCGCGGCCTGGCATTTTCTCAAAGGCTTGGCCTGGTGCTGCTGCCTCCCTCCCCCGTGCGCTGCCGCAGTGCGCTACCTCTCATCCATGGCGCACCGCGAGGAGTTCCGCTGGGCTGCTGAGGTGGCGGATGCGCTGATGACCGTCTGCTACGTGCTGGCAAGTGGGGGCGCCCATGAGAAGGAAAACATTTAAAAATTTTCTTAAGAATGTTTTTATGATAAGGGGCACCCGAGGTGGCTGGCATGTTTGCCATGGGTGGGAACCGCATGAGCGGCTCATGCACTGCAGGTGTCAGCATCGCTCAGCAGCACCCACGTGCCTTGCTGTCTGTGGCTCCACCGCCTGCCCTATGCACCTCACCCACCTGCCCTGCCTGCCCCCAACCCTCCTGTTGTGCAGCTGGGTGTGACTGCGTACAGCAAGCTGGGAGTGGACTTTGACCACAGCAAGCCAATCACGTCGGTGCTTCCACGCGACGGCTGGGCACGCGCCATCAATGCGGCACTGCTCATCCGCTGCCTGGTGGCATGTGAGTGCCCAGGGCAGGGAAGGGGAACTGGGTAGCCCATTGCTTCAGGCACAAGGTGACTGCAGGGGAACGCTGGGATGCACGGCGCGATGTGCAGTGTCACTGCCATGCCATGTCAGTGACCTGCCATGCCATGTCAGGTCAGTGACCTGTGCCCACCACCTGCCAACCATTCATGCACCCTGTCAACTTGATGCGCCCTATCCTCAGCGCTCTGCATGGTGCTTCCCATCCTCCTTGCAACATTCTTCACTGGCCTGTCACACCTCCCCTGCTGAACACCTGCTCCTGCCACGGCTCCTCCTTGTTCCCCCTGTGCCTGTACCCCTGCCCCGCTCTCACCAGACACCCTGAACGCCAACGTGTTCACCGACCTGGCCATGCGCCTGGGCCGTCCCTGGCTGAGCCGGCTGGAGGATGCTGCCCCCTTCCGCCTGGGACGCCGCGCCTCCTGGGGCCTGCTCAGCTTCTGCTGCGTCACCATGAGGTGGGCACTGGGTCTGAAGCGTGCAAGGCGGACCTCATCTTGGCCTGCCTCGCAGACGAACGTTGACACTGGGCAGCAGTAATCTGCAGTCTTTGATCAGCTGGCTGCACCGGTTCTTGAGCCCACCGCCCCTCACCCTGCCCCTTCCCCACCCTCCCGCTGTGCCGTCCCCGCTTTCCCTGCAGCTTCCTGGTGGCCTGGGCCGTGCCCAAGTTCGACCTCGTGATCGCGGTGATTGCAGCGATAGGGGACGTGGCGGCGCCCTACACCCTGCCCGCCCTCTTTGGCCTCATCCTGCTCACCGACATACACCGCTGGGAACGCTGGCTGCTCAAGATGCTGGTGCCCGTCAGCGTGCTGTTTGCGGTGTTTGGCCTGTACGCCTCGGGGTACGCGCTCGTGGAGAGCTTCGGGGGCTGAGCGGGCAGCCGGCATCTGCTTTTTGAGTGACACCCTGGTTTTGCAGAGAATGCTGAGAGAGAGAGAGAGAGAGTAGGAACAGGACGGATGCCACAAGCTTGCCTGAGAAATTGTGCAACAGAAATGAGAGACTGACTGGCTCGATAGTGCAGGGAAGCACAGGTGGTGCCCACAGGCTGGTTGTGCATGTTAACACACTTTGTGCAGGCTGTCCATGGCCAGCTCAACTGGGGTGCGCATGTCCAGGATGGGGGTAGGGTGCTGAGCTGGCACGCTGCGTTGGGGCTCGCTGCCTCCAGTGCAAGTGCGCCCGCCTCAGAAGCCGCATGCAGTCTCCAAGATGGACAGCGCTGCAGGCGGTGGATGGCGCGAGGGGAGAGGCAAGTCAGGGGAGGGCGCGATGCTGGGCACGGCACGCCGGAGCCGAGAGAGAGTACCTAATACCAGGCGGCAGCGCCCGCGAGCAGGGCAGTTGCCTGATCAGGGCATGCTGGCGATCTGCAGCACACCACTGAAACTACAGGCAAACGCGGTCGCACCACTCACTTGAGTTGAGTCCCTCGGGGTGCACGCCGGTGGTGGGCAGGACAGTTTGGATCAGTGTCGGGTCCATGTCGCAGCTAGCGTCAGCAAACGCTTGGGCAGCGTCGCAGCAGCTGCAGGGAGATGCAAGAGCAGGGCACATGTTTAGACAGTGCTGAGGTGGCGGCGTTATCGAAGAAGGGGTGGACGCGGCAGAACTCTGCAGAGCACGCAAACTCTTGTGCCACATGAGCGTGCAAAACCTTGCGCAATGACTCACGCCTGCGTGGGCTGCTGCCCAATTTTCATGGCCACGACTCCGTCTTGGGCCTGCTTGTCAGTCACGGGCACAGTGGAGGAGAGGGGGTAGATGGGGGCGAGCTGTGCCAGCGCCGCCTCGCAAGCGCCCAGCACCTGCTGGCCGGCAGCAATGCACGACTCCTGCGGCTGTTGAGCGGACAACATGCCTGCAGTTGGGAGCATTGGGAGGTGGCAGGGTGAGAGCGCGAAGGCACAGGACAGGAAGCAGGCGCATCTGGCCAGGGGTGACAGACGGCGGCAAGTGCGGCGCACTGGCAGCGGCTGAACGCCTGGCGGCAGAGGTGCCTCGTCCCCTTCCCGTCTGGTGCCCTCGCGCAGCCCAACCCGATCCATCTCGTTACAGCAAGGCGCGCGGCCGCGTGCTTCGGGTCCCGCGACCCACCGGGAGCGACCAGGAGGGCCAGCGAGCACACGAGAGCAACCTTCCACATCTTGCTGGCTGAATGCAACATCTGCTGCTTCTTTTGGGCTAACGGCACGCTGAACGGAGGGACGAGGTTGAGGGGGGGAGCCTTCCAGCTCCACGAGTGCTTTCCTCTCCCTGGATCTTGGAAAGTGCTCCTGCCCCCTGCCCTTCAGTTTGTGCCTCTTGCTGTGCTGCTTGCTGTGCCGCTGCCGGCAAGCTCCATGGCTGCTGCTCACTCGCTTACATCTCCACGGTTTGGGGGGCAGGCGAGACACTGTCCAGATAGAGGTTTGTCAGACGGGCAAGCGAAGTCATACATTTCACAACGGGCGGGTTCATGAAATTGTGTGCGTGGTGTTAAGAGGCATTACACAGGCGTGGCGCATGGGCACCGCATGCCTGCACGCGTGGGGGCACGGGACAGGGGGCGCACTAATCTGAAATGAGAAGGGAGAAACCAAACGGATGTCAAAACCGGTACAGAAACAACGGGCGGGTCAGAAGCAACTGCCTGCAGGGTGGGGAGGGTAAGCCCACCCTGCGGGCACAACACAACGGGCGGGTCAGAAGCAACTGCCTGCAGGGTGGGGAGGGTAAGCGCACCCTGCGGGCACAACACAACGGCGGGCCCGTCACCGGCCGCCGCCGCCGCCGCCGCTACCGCCCTGCTGCTGCTGCGCCTGCCCCATGTTCTGCAGCATGTTCTTGAACGCTGCCATGAACTTGTCGGGGTCCACGTTTGGCGGGGCCGAGGCGCTGCCTGCTGCTGCTGACGGCTGCACCCCAAGGCCCCGCGGCCGCGCGGCGCCTGCCGGCGTCTCCGGGCGCGACAGGATGGGGGATGGGGTGGCCAGCGGCTCCTTGCCGCTTGTGCCGATGCAAGTGAACACGTTCTCGTCATCAAACTTGAACTGCAACACGCCGGAGAGGCACACCGGAGGACCATGGAAGTCGGGAGGTCAGAGGTCCGGTTACCAAAGCCTGGTTTGGAAACACAGACCGCAGTGCAAACTGTATCGCAACTGCAGCGCACATGCATGACGACACACCACTCACTCCCTACAAGCAAACACGCGGGCACAGCAGGCCAACCGGCCCACCTGGGCATACGCATCGTACACGTCATCAATGGTTGCCGCCTCGTACATGTCGCGCAGGTCGCGCAGGCAGTCCAGACTCTTGAGCGGCACGCTGTCCGATTGCAGGTGGGTCAGCAGGCCCAGCCAGTACAGGTTGTCCTGCGGGGCGGGGGGAGGGGGAGAGGCAACAGGGGGAAGGTGAGTGGGCAGGGCGTGGGTAGGGTCCAGCAGGCCCAGCCAGTACAACGTGGGTACCCACTTCCCTGCAGCCCTTTCCCCTACTGCCTGCCATCTTCTTGCCCGCCTGCCCGCCGCCCCCCCACCCCGCTGTGCCTGCTGTGATCACCTTCCATCCGAGTCGTGGGCCGTAACGAGCTGCGTGCGCTTGGCGTGCGGCAGCTCCCATGCCCTGCAGCCCCGCCGTGTGCCTGCATCCCTGCTGCCCTGTGTGCCTGCCGCCCCTGCTGCCCCTGCTGTGTGCCTACCGCCCCTGCTGCCCCCGCTGTGCCTGCTCACCTTGAGATCCGAGTCGTGGCGCGTGACGAGCGTGCGCTTGGCGCGCAGCAGCTCGCGTTGGGTGATGGGCTGCACCCACAGGTTGCGCAGCACGTTGAGGGAGGCCATGAGGGCGTCCTGGATCTTGCCGGGGGTGGAGGTGACGTTGACGTGCCACCAGCCTGCAGCGGCGGAGAGAAGAGCGGACAGAGGGAGGAGCGGCGGCGAGTCAGGGCGCGCCGAGGCGGAGGGTGTCTGCCCAACCCCGCCCTGCTGGTGACACGAGCACTTCAGGCTGCGCAGGGCACATGCACGCAGACACGGCCAGAGACGTGCACAGCACTCTGCCAGTGCAACGAGTTGTCCAGCAGCGGTGACTGAGCAGCCTCCAGATTAGGGTGTAAGGGAAGCTCACCGGAGGGCAGGCGGTCAAAGAGGGAGAGCTCAAATGAGACGTCGTAGGTCAGCCCCAGGGTGTCCCGCACGGTGGTGAATAGCCGGCTGTTGATGATCTCAGTCAGCAGGCCTGCACCAGGGGTGGCGGTGCGGTGGGGCCGGGGGGGGTGGGGCGGGTGCGGGCAGGCGGGGCGGCAGGCACGCCGGGCTGCGCTGCACGGTGTCTGCAGTCCACGAATGCTGCGCACATTAGCAGTCCCTCGGTGCATGCCACCAGAGTGTGCCTCCCCCAGAGATGCCTCATTCTATATTAACTTGCTCACAGCCCAGGCCGGCCTGCTCACCCAAGGCGATCGAGGCGTAGAGCGGGTGCATGCGCCGGATGTCTGCCGCCTGCTGCGCCTGCTCGGAAGCTGCCCTCGGGCCCAGCTGCATCGGCGGCGTGATTTGGCCGGGCGCCGCGCGCCGCCCCTGCTGCTGCGCCGACGTGAAGTTGCCCCACCGGTTGGGGGCCGCGCCGGCGATGTACGCGCACGCGCGCTCATCTGAAGGGACGGGGGGCGTGGACAAGGTCAGCAGGTAGCAGGTGAGTGGGGTGGCATGTGACGGCGCAAGCGTAGCAGCTTCAACATGCACCACAAGCCAGTGAACATTCACCTGGAACTGGGGAAAATCCCCGCTGTCCATACATGCTCTGCAGTACGTCCTCACTGGAATCATTGCCTTGCTCCGGCAGCGGCAACTTGCCCCCAAGCTCTTACGGACTCGTGCAAGTAACAGTGACATTCAAACCTTAAAACCCATTCAAACCTGAAAAGCCCTTCAAACCTTAAAGCCCCAACCCACCCGAGTCCTTCAAGTGCCACGTCATGTGGCGCTCCGGCAGCGGCATGCCCCCCAGGATCTGCAGCGGCCGCCCAAAGCGGGCCTCCGCGTCCTCGGGCAGCGCCACCTTGGGCACCGGGCTCACGGTGCCCAGGTACTTGAGCACGCACGCCTCCAGCTCGGCGGGGTCAAAGTCGCCCACGACAGAGACCTGCAAGAAGGGCGGGGGAGCCGCAAAGTTGGGAAGGGTAAGAGGGGAGGGAGCGGGAAGTTTGGGGCCAGAGGGCGGAGAAGGCTGTAGGCCGCACCTGGGGAGGCGGGAGGTACAAGTGCCCCAGGGGCTATCCGGCTGGCATGGGAGGCAAGTGAGGTGGGCAGGGCAGGCGGAGGCGCCACTGTCCCCAGGGGCATTCCAACATGTGACACCCCACCCCCACCCCCACCCACCCACCTCCACGTTGCCCGCGTGGATCTGGCGCATCACCGCCTCCCGCATCCCATCCAGGTCCAGGGCGGCAATCTCCTCCGGCGAGGGATCACGGAAGCGGCGGTCAGGGCCCAGCATCGCCTGCGGGCAAGAAAAAGGGGGGAATGCGTGGAGAATGGCGGGTTGGGTGCGCCGTGGCGGGGGCGTCAGGCTGGGGCGTCAGGTTGGGGCGTCAGGCTGGGGCATCGTGACTTGGGCACCCAGAGATTGGGCAGCACAGCACAGCCTCTTCCTAGCACACCCTCCCCTCCCAAACAGCCTCCTCAAGCTGGCCCATCACCACCCATCCAAGCAGCGGCCTGGCACCGACCTGCAGTATGCGGTCGGCGGTGGCACGCTCCAGGCTCTTGGACAGCGAGCGGTAGTGGCTCAGGTACTGCTGCTTGCTGCGCTCCATCGCCGCCTCCTCCCACCGCGGCTGCTCCAGGAAGAGGTGCAGCAGCTGCAGCACGGACGGCACGCCGCCGTCGCTGACCTGCTTGGAGGCGGGGGAGGGGTGTGGGGTGGGAGGCGGGACGGGGCGAAGGCGAGGCTGGCAGGGGCACAAAATGGAGAAGCCCAGGCGGAGATGAAAACCCGGAAGCTGCCCTGGTGCCGTCCAACGCAGCACACAAATGCCACACCTCCCAGCACCTCCCTGACAGCTGTGCCGGCGCAGCCCCCTGCCAACTCGGCCAACAACTGCAGGCCAGCCCCTGCCTTTTCAGCCCCCCTGCCAGCTCAGCATTGCCGCCAGCTCAGCGTCCTCACCGCAAAGTGGAAGTCCATGCACAAGAACTCCTCGTCCGTCTCCAACACACAGTTGATCAGCTTACTGATGCAGAACAGCTCCACCTGGCACAGGGGGGCAGAAGAGAAGAGAGCAAACGGGTCATGCTATGTGATATTGCGGGGGAGGCAGGGAGGGAAAGGGAGCGGCGCAGTTGATGAGCTGGCTGGTGCTGAACCGTGCTCCACCCGGCACGCGGGTAAAAGGGTGATGGCATGGCGTGGGCGGCAGCGCGTGACTTGGGCAGCAAGGGCGCTGACGGCAGCCCGGGCGTGCGGCAGCAAGCTGGGCAGCAGGCAGAAAGTGCAGGGCAAGGGTCCAATGCCGCCTGGACAGGCGCACCCCACCCCCACCCCACCTCACACCCTGCCCGTAGTGCACACACACCTGTTCGCGGGTCCAGTTGCCTACGGTGCCGGCCTCTGAGAGGGTGCGCGTTCCCACCGCCATGACCCCCGCACCCAGCGGCCCCGCGTCCTGCCCCTCCGTCGCCCGCCCGCCTGCCGCCACCAGCCGCAGCATCGCCCCGCGCGGCTCGTTGTCGGTCCGCCGGTAGTTGACCTTGATGCCGTTTGACAGGCGCAGCTGCACCACGCCGCCGTGGCCGATCGTGCCCACGGTGCCGTCGGGGCGGGGCTCCAGGCTGGCGCTGCCGCTGGGCGAGGCCGAGCCGTGGACGGGCACAAAGTGGGGCTGCCGCTCAGCCACCAGCACCTCCACAGCCTCATCTGGCAGCAGATGCTCGGGCACCTGCGCAGCAAGGAAGACGGATGAGTGCAATAGGTTTCTTAGGGGCAAGGTGGGTGAACTTGTTTGCTTAGCAGGCAGTGGCGTGTCAAGAGCAAGGCACCGGCCGCACGGAAATGCCACTGAGCAGGCAAGGCTATGTGCCACGACACGGCTGTGTGCCGTTCTCCCCGCCCATCCCTGCGCCCCCGCCCCAGCCTCTTGAGAAAGTTGCACCCACATCGACATCCTCTCGCGCCTCCACCTCGATGCCGTCCTCCGCCAGCGCCTCCTCAATGGCGGCGGCATCCAGCTCAAACCGCACCGCCCCCTCGGGCACGTCGTCCTCGTCCCCGCTCTCCTCCATGGCTGCACACAGCAAAGGTTGGCAAACACAGATGTAGTGAGGGCAAGCAAGGGGGAAAGCACACAGGAGAGGAAGAGAGAAAGGGGTCAGGTCACCGAGCCCTCATAAGCTTTGTCGCCACTCTCCTCCATGGCTGTACAACAAAGTGTAAGTTGGCGAGAGTGGATGTATATGAAGAAGAGCGACAAGGAAGCAAAGCAGAGCGAAGGAGGGAAGGCAGGGGACATGTCAGTCACCGCCCCTCTCCCCCGTGGCTGCAGGGGGCCCGCACCACAGCAAACTGAGTGTTGGTTTGTCAAGTGCGCTGCCTTGAGCAGCGGCGCACCTGCACCAGCAGCCCCAGCTGGCTATCTGGCAGTGCCCCGGCCTCCCTGTCCAGAAAACAGAACAGCAAACGCGCCCGAACAGTGCCCAGCAGCGGCGCACCTGCCACTGCGGCGGGGTCCACATGCTGCGTGGTTGCCAGCGAGGCGCCGCGCTGCATGGGGGCTGCGCCGCCCGTGCTGTGCCCGCTGGCGTCCATGAAGGCGGGGAGGCACGCCACGATGGCGGTGGCGCGGGTGGGGCCGGGCCACGCCCACACAGAGGGGTCCGCCTCGTACTCCTCAAGAAGCTGCACTCACAGATGGAAAGAGTATGGGCACAGAGGACAGGTGGAGGAGAAGGGGGTGGGACGAGGGAGGGCAGCGGGCAGGGGGAGGGTACACGGGGCCGCCCCCCGCGGAGCGGTCTGCACCACACTCCTTTTTACTGCTGCGGCTGAGGAAGCAAAAAGGAGCGGGGGGGGCCGCCTAGCTCTGCCTATGCAGGCGGGCATGTGGGATGAATCAGGGAAGGGCGAGGTGCAACCAGATGGGCGGAGCAGGGCGGGACTGTGAGGTGCAGCAGGGAACGGGGTGGCAGGGATGCAGACCAGCAGAGGCTCTGCGTGGCCAATTCAATGGCCTGGCGGGCTGCCATGGGCGGAGCATAGTGGGTGCACCAGCAGGGTTTGTTTTTGTGTGTGTGTGTGTGTGTGCGTGAAGAGTGTACAAGAGTGCAACACACGCATGCACAAGGGCGGTGTGGGCCGGTCAGCAATCTCGTGTAGAAAGATCACAGTCGGCCGATCTAGCGGCCGCTCAAGAGGAAGGCAACAGTGGTTTTTTCTTCACTCCGGCAGGCAGGTGGTATACATGCATGTCGTCATGGGCACTAGCGGGTGAGCAGCTGCCGCGGGGAACATCATGCGCAGCACGCAACTATGCAGAAACTCGGGCAGTGTGGCCTTGGGCATCACGCACCTCCCGCCAATTCCCCACCCCCATGCCTCACCTCCGCCGCCCACCTTCCCCACCCCGATCCTGGCAAGGGATTGTGAGCCGCGGCCCCCAGCTTCCCTCCCCTCTAGCTGCAGCCCCCCCCCGCCCAACCCCCGAGCCCCGCTCACCTTCTGCTCCTGGTTGTAGTGTGAGAGGTAGGAGAGCAGGGACTTGGCCAGCGCATCCACCTCCTCCTTGCTGATCGTGTCAATCACCATGAGCAGGTACTCGTGGGCCTGCACGGCAGTGCCGGGGGGTGGGGTGGGGCTGTTGGCGACAGCAATGACCGCAGCACCTCCCTCCCATTGGTTGTAACGATGCCACAGGTCAGGTTCCCACTTCCGACTCCAGGTACTGCTGCCCCTGAGCCCTCACACCCCAGGCCTGCTGACAAGATTTAGAGGGGTGGTACAACAGAAAGCACAGCATCTGTCCGGTCTGGCACCCGGCGTGTACACTGCTTGGCTCTGCACCACAAGCTGCAGCCCTCCTGCCCACCAGCCCCGCACACCACAAGCCCACCAGGAGCCCCGCACACCACAAGCCCCGAGACGAGGATGAACCACAAGGCAGCACACCCCCTCCCACCACCCCAGCCCCACCCCCACAGGCCCTGTACAACGCTGTACAACATCGTGCGATGGGCAACAGGCAGGCGGGCGCAGCGCGGCGCACCATCTTTTGGTCCAGCACCGTGTGCCCCAGCGCCAGGCTCTCCATCACAAATTCCAGGTTGTCCACGCTGGGCACGCTCTCGCTCTGCTCCGCCAGCTGCTCGCTGTCCCGCAGCAGCGCCGTCTTGTACCGCTCCAGCTCGCCGCGCGTCACGCCAAAGCGCTGCAGCCGCCGCACCTCCTGGACCGCCACCTGCGCGGCAGTTAGCAGTAAATGAAGGGTGCTGGTTGTGAGGGGTGGTAGGGGATGAGTACACCTCCTGGACGGCCACCTGCGCAGGGGCGTTTGTTTGGGCGGCATTCATGTTGTGCCAATGTTGAGAGGTGCAAGGAGTGAGGCAGGCGGTCCGGCTGTTGCGCATGCATTTGGGCTGAAACCCCTTGCCAGCCTGCAGCAGCTGAACCACCCCCCTCGCCCCCCGCGCACCTGCACTGCCCCCTGCCAGTCCTTGGGCTCTGAGCTGATGGTGAGCGTGGACACAGCACACCCCTCCCGCCCGCTGTCGCTGATGTCCAGCTCTGCAGGTGGCGGGGTGGGGTCGGGTGGGGAAGCAGGCGGGACGTGAGGTGGGGCGGCCAGGAAGGGGCGGCAGGTGGGATGGCTGGGAGGGGAGGTATCGACGGGGGGGCGAGGGAGGAGTCCAGAGAGCTTTCGGGTGCGAGGCTGGGTGGAGGGGGGCAGAGTATGCAGCGGAGGAAAGAGCACAGGGTGTGTACGAGTTCCGGTGGCAAGGTTTGTTGGCCTCACGCCCCTGCCGAAACCAGCCCAGCACTCCTTGAAACCTAAAAGAGCTACGGGCCGACCCGCTGCAGCACGGCGTCGCCCCTGGGTTGGCGCCAAGCACAGGCACCCATCCTCAAGAGGCCCAGCTGGCCCCAGCAAGCTCACCGATGCCGGAGAAGGGCGGGTCGGCCTCCACGTAGCGCGCGTTCACCCGGAACTGCAGCACGCTCAGCAGGATGCGCACCATGAAGCCGCGCCTGGGGGGAGGGAGGGAGGGGAGGGGTCAGGAGGCAGGGAGCACAAGTGGGGTGGGTGTGGTGAGGGTACACAGGAGGTGCTCAATGGTCCCAGCAAGGGTGTGTGTGGTGACAATTGGCGACCCAAGGCAGCTTGCTGGCGATGACAAGCTGCCACAGCACAGCACAGCACGGCGCAGCGCAGCACGGCGCAGCGCAGCGCAGCACAGCGCAGCACAGCGCCCTCACCTGAGGTCGTCCAGCGTGCCGATGGGCAGCACGGGCAGCTTGCAGAAGATAGAGAGCTGGAAGAGCTGCAGGAGGCGGTGCTTGAAGACGGAGACGGTGGCGTGCTGCTCGGGCAGGCGGGAGCCGTGCACGGGCTGGGAGGTGCAGCCCCACTGGTGCTCAACGGGCGGCCGCACCATGCCACGGGGGCGGGCCAGGCTCTGCAAGATTGCGCCGTTGGCGTCGCCGCTGGTGCTGGGGGTGGCGGGTGCCTCGGGGGAGGCGTCTGCTCCCACGACCGCCTCCATGGCAGGCACCGCCCCGCTGCCGTTGCTGCTGCTGCTGCCGTAGCTGCTGCCGTTGCTGCTGCTGCTGCTGGCGGGGGCGGCGGCGGAGGTGGCGCCGGCGTCGGCGAGCAGGCCGGCGTTCACTGCTGCTGCCGCGGGGGAGGGCTGGTTGAGGGAGGTCGGGATGCGGCCAAAGGTCTGCTGGATGAGGTCCTTGGTGTGCTGCAGGGGAGACAGGTAAAAACACATATGCATTGATTTGTTGCAGCAGCACTTGTCGTGTGTGGCAGGTAGCGCGTTGACAGGATGGACAGCAAGCCCAAGCCCAGGCAGCCAGAGAGCTAGCGGCTAGCTCCTCCGAAGGCCCCCCAAAGCCCTTCGCCAAACCCCACGCATCCCTGCAGTCCCGGGCCCCCAAGCTGTCCCCCACACTGCCCCGCAGTGCGCCCCACCATTCCACCCCCCCGCGCACCTGCACGTCCACATCCCCCACCACGTAGAGCGTGGCGTTGGCGGGGAAGTAGTGGCGCCCCCAGAACTCCATGATGTCCTCCCGCTTCCACTGCTCCACCTGGGGCAGGGAGGAAGCAACAAGCAGGCAGGCAGGGTTGGCATGGCAAGTGCTTGGGCAGGAAAGAAGCAAGTGTGCCGGGTGGGCATGGCAAGAGTACGCACGCAAGGAAGCAACAGGCAGGCCGGTTTGGCATGGCAAGAGTGCTGGTGCACGTAACGCAGTCTCGTACTTTCGGCACGCTCCCACGGGCGAGGTCCCCACCCGGTCCATCATGCCGATGAGAAAGCGGCACCACCCCAGGGCGTTCCCCCACTGCAGGCACACCGTGGCCCCGCCTGCTGCTGCAACAAGGCCCCGTCCCTGCCCCTATGTGCCGCCCCCACCTGGTCCATCTTGCCAATGGGGAAGCGGCAGCCCAGCGCGTTCTCCCAGTGCAGGTACTGCAGCAGCTGGCAGTCCACGCGGTACTCAATCGTGTTCATCATCTGCAGGGCACAGGGCACACATCGAAACAGCAGGGGAAAGGAGCAGAGAGGTTAGGGGGCGGGAGGGACAGGAGCAGTGTGCAAGGTAATGGTACTCAATCGTGCCCATCTGCAATAGTAACGGGAAAGGGGGGGAGTGAGAGGTGAATGCTGGGTGCAAGGGACATTGGAGGGGGGTGCTGCAGCAGGATGCCCCTCGGGAGGGGCAGGGCTGTGTGGGGAGGGGGGCAACGGGCCAGGATGGTAGAGCGCCCCTCCAGCTAGGCAGGCTTGCACATCTTCCAGCACTGCACAGCTGCCGCCGGCACTATGCCCTGCCTTCTAGCCCAGCCATCCTCCGCTGGCCCCTGTGCCCTCACACCTGCGACTCCGCCACCACCGCCTTGCGCTCCTTCTCGATGCGCGAGGGCAGGAATTCGGGCTCAAACGCCACCTCGGTCAGGGCATCCAGCACCTGGGGCGATGATACGCACACACAGTTGGCAGAGGTTCCGGGTCAGGTGAGCCAGGGCGTCCGGCACCTGGGGGAGAGTACACACGCAGTTGGCACAGGTGGTGCTGGGCCTGCTGTGCTGCGGCTGCCAACCAGGCACACATACTTGCCAGCCTGCAAACCCCGGCCACTGCTGCCGGCAGCTGCCCGCACCTGCCACAGCATCGGCTGGCCCGTGTTGCCGTTGCGGTCGGGTGAGTGGACGTGGAACACTGTGTGGTGGAAGTCGGTGTAGGCGTTGGACCTGAAACAAACAATAGGGGGACACATTGTGGGCGACAGGTGGAGCAACTGGGCAATCCAGCATCAGCGCGGCCTTTGCAGGGCACACTGCCTGCCCACATGACATGCCCACGCCCCGCCGTTGTGCCTGCCCCTGCCCGCCCGCCTGATTGGCCACACGCACCGCGTGCCCGTTCCCAGCAAGCATCCCCGCTTCTTGCTGCCATCCTGTCTGCTTGCCTGCCTGCCTATCCGCCCATCTCCCCCTGCCTATCCCTCACTGCATGCCCACTCTCCCCCACCCACCGTGCGCCCGTGCCCAGCAGCCCCTCCCGCTTCTTGCTGCCCAGGAAGGTGACGTGCTCAACCAAGTGAGCAATGCCCTGCTCCTTCTCGCCCTCATCAACTGGAGGCAGGCAGGCAGGCAGGCAGGCAGGACGGGCAGGCAGGGCGGGCGGTCAGGACAGCGAAGCCAGGGACAGCGGCAGCAAGGCAGCAGCAGCGGCACCGATGTTCGTCTGGGTGCGGCACCGCCAGCCGGGCCAAACGGGGGGCATTACGGCCGTGTCTCTGCCTCTCAGCGGCAACTGTGCGTGCCAGCAGCAGCTAGGCCAGGAGTGCTTCTCCAGGCGCGCCCCAAAAGCGTGCTGTTGACCACCTATAGATGTCACCACGCCCCTCTGGCATGTGACCTGCTATGCATGCTGCCTCCCTGCTGACACCTCCCTCATGCCCCCAGCTCACCCTGGCCGGCATGACCTCCAGGTGCGCCACCAAACCCGCCCCGCTGGCGCCCTGCTGGCCCTCCTCGGCGCACCCTGCCCTGCTCACCCGAGCCGGCGTGGACCTCCAAATGCGCCTCGAAGCGCGCCGGGGGCGAGCGGTTTGGGAGGATGACAAAGCGCAGGCCGTTGCTGAGGGCCCCCAGCTCCAGTGCCTCGTTCTGCTGCAGCCGCGTGCCCAGCAGCTCCTCCGCACGCTGTGCGCTGCCGCCAGTCTCCATCTGCGAGCAGCAGCGGCAGGAAGGCGTCCGGAAGGCTGGGGCATCAGCAGCGGCACCTAGGCTGCGGGTGGCCAGCTGGCTGGCGTGCTGCAGGTGCATCCTGCGGTGCTGGGCGGGGCACACCATGCCTAGCTATGGTTCCATGGTTCCCAATTGCCAGGAAGAGGCAGGGGCTTACCAGAGTGGCGGCCACAATGAGCTTGCCGTCACGGCGGCAAGAGGCCACCGCCACCCAGGGGCGGCCCAGCGGGCCGGAGCTGCCGCGCAGGAAGCGGCACTGGACCGCAGAAACATCCCTGTAGGACAATTTGTAAGGCAGGAGGCCAATGCATAGGTTAAGATGCACGCGTATGCAGGCAGAGGGCCTGGCGTCTGAGTAGAAGGTTTCCTGCCGCCAGCGGCTGGCGGCGGCCCGCCCTGGCAGCCCACCTGCGAGGCGACTGGCGCTGCGGCTCTCCATGTCTGGCGCCGCTGATGTTGGTGGTGGTGGTGCGCTGGCGGGGCGCCGCAGCCAGCTGCGCAGGGCGCGCCAGCAGTGCCGCAGGTCTGGCGTGCTGGCACCGAGCCACGGGCCTAGTGGGGCCCGCCAGCGCGGCTGGTCGCCGCTGTAGGAGATGCATGGCCTAATTAGACGCCCGTATGGCGCAGGCGAGAGGGCTGCACAGCTGGAACACCCTCTAGCAAGCCTTGGTCATTCCAGACGTCCGGCAGTGCGCTACAAGCTTTTTGGGTGTCTCTGATCACTACTGCGCGTTTCTGAGGCTGCGCCACGTCCCCTTACATTCCTCCCGGGGGTGCCCTGCTGGCGGGGTTGATGTTGTGTTGGTGACGGCCCATCCCTCCAATTGCGCCCGCCATCAAGCACATTTCCCTCGGACAGTGGCGGTGACGTGCAGCACGATGCAGACGGCAGCGTGCGCGTCAATCAATGTGCAGGTGAGGCTGGCTTGGTGGCGGAGTGCGGCTGCCAGTTTGCGCCGCCCTTGCGCCGGAAGCGCTGATGGGGTCGCGATCGGAGCCCGGCGCCGCCCGTGAGCACCTGCAAGCTACCCCCGCCCTGCAGGCCGCCGCGAGGCCCGCCACCAGCGGGCGGCAGGGGCAGCGCGCCGCGGTCGCCGCGGCGCCGCGCGCCTCTGCCCTGCGCGGCGAGTTCTCTGGAGCCGCCGACTGCAGCAGCCGCTCCGTGCTGAAGCAGCAGCTGTCGCGGGCGGTGACGCGCCGTGCGGGCCGCGCCGGTGCGCTGCCGGTATCGGCGTCCGCGCTGGAGGACCAGCGTGAGATCAAGAAGGTCCTGATTGCCAACCGTGGCGAGATTGCTGTGCGCGTGATCCGCGCCTGCCGGGAGCTGGGACTGGAGACCGTGGCCGTCTACTCAACGGCGGACAAGGACTGCCTGCACGTGCAGGTGGGCGGGGGCGGGATGGGCGGGGGCGGGAGGGGCAGGGCACGGGAGGGGCAGAGCATGGGGAGGGGTAGAGCATGGGAGGGACAGCTAAGGGGCAGAGCATGGGAGGAGCATGGGGGGGAGGGCATGGAGGGGCAGAGAGGGAACCGGGCAGAACGAGGGGCACGTTGCTGGCTGGCCCTCCGCCGCCAGAATGGCGCCAGATTGTGTGTGCGTGCGTGTCGCTGTGCGCAGCCTCAACGCATGGCAACAGCATGGGGCAAATTTGGTCGTTTTGAATGCAGAGCACCAGATGAACAGTGCTCCTCAACCCTTCCCCCTGCTGCTCCTCCCACTGCAGCTGGCCGACGAGGCTGTGTGCATTGGTGAGGCCCCCTCCTCCGAGTCCTACCTCTCCATCCCCTCCATCATCTCCGCCGCCATCAGCCGCGGAGCCGACGCCATCCACCCGGTAAGGCGGTGGTGCCGTGACTGCGCCTGGCAAGGGCGCTGTGTGTTGCATGATGTGTGCTTGCCCGCGCATAGCATGGCGCACACCCCCATCTCCTCACCCCCCTGGGGCAAGTACCTGTGTGGCCACCTCTGTCGTACACCATGTGTTCTTGGCCCATCCCCACCGTGCGGCGACGGCTTCGTAACCGTATGCCTGACATACGACACACCCTCCCTCACTCCTCCCTGCCTTTGGTTGCTCGTTTGTGTGCAGGGCTACGGCTTCCTGTCTGAGAACGCCTCATTTGTGGACATCTGCAGCGACCATGGCCTCGAGTTCATCGGCCCCCGCCCCGACTCCATCCGCGTCATGGGAGACAAGTCCACCGCACGCGACACCATGAAGGTGCGCTGCGCTGTGCTGTGCTGCGCTGTGCTGTGCAGCGCTGTGCCATGCTGTGCTGCGCTCGCCTCCCACCCCAGCAGCCCAGCACACCCGACTGCGCTCGCAGCTCCTCATGCAAGCTGTGGTTGTGTTTCACACCGCCGCCCCCCGCAGGCCGCGGGCGTGCCCACCGTGCCCGGCTCCGACGGCCTGGTCACCACCGTTGAGGAGGCCGTGTCTGTGGCCTCCCAGGTTGGCTTCCCCATCATGATCAAGGCAACCGCAGGCGGCGGCGGCCGCGGCATGCGCCTCTCCATGGTGAGTCCCGCAAGCGTGCAGGGCGCAGGGTTGTGGGGGCTGCAGTGGCGCGCGCCTGTCAGTGGGGAGCAAGCGTGCAAGCATGCAACCCGTGCACAGCGTGCCCCTTGACCATGCCCGCTGTCTGCTGGCGGCAGATCTAGATCTGCCCCCGCTGTTGCTGCCACGCTTCTTCAACACTCTCAACTTCTGCACACAAATCAAAGCTTCCCTGCACTGCCCTGCACTGCCCTGCCCTGCCCTGCAGACGGAGGAGGAGTTTGTGCCCCTGCTCAAGGCGGCGCAGTCCGAGGCGGAGGCGGCGTTTGGCAACGGCAACGTGTACCTGGAGCGGTACGTCAAGGACCCGCGCCACATCGAGTTCCAGGTGGGTGCGAAGAAGATATTTGAGAGTTTGGGATGTAGCGGGGTTGTAGCTGGGCCCTGATGATACCCCTTCCCTGGCCAGGTGCTGTGTGTGTTGAGAGCCCGAGAGCTGCGCCCTGGTTTCATCCCTTCCCTGCCCCCTCTCTCTCTGTTTGTGTCAGGTGCTGGCGTCCTCGCATGCCATGCCCTGATCTACCGCCCTTACCCGCAGCCCTGCACATGACGCGCTTCATCCATCAGCATACACACAAACTCCACCTCGAAACCTCCCTATGTTCCTGGCGCAGGTGCTGGCCGACAAGCACGGCAACGTGGTTCACCTGGGCGAGCGCGACTGCTCCATCCAGCGGCGCAACCAGAAGCTGCTGGAGGAGGCGCCCTCACCCGCACTCACACCCGAGGTGCGCGGCGCCTTCCCTTAGCCAGCGTGTTGCATGCAGAGGGGGCGACGGTATGTTGTTGGCTTGTTGTTGGCGCGTTGCTGGCTCCCCCGGTGGGGAATCCTTCTGGCGCGCAAGGCCACGGGCGCCACCGCTGCAACCCGCGGCCTCATCAGCCAGCTACACATGCTCCCCACCTCTCTCGCACGCGCGCTCATGCCTGTCCCCTCCCGCCGCCCCGCCCCCACACCCCGCAGGTGCGCAAGGCCATGGGCGACGCCGCCGTCAACGCCGCCAAGTCGATTGGCTACATTGGCGTGGGCACCATTGAGTTCCTGTGGGAGCCTCAGGGCTTCTACTTCATGGAGATGAACACGCGCATCCAGGTGGGGCCGGCGCTGACTCAGCACGCGCGCTGACGTGGCGCGCTGCGTGCATTGCATGCTGCGATGAGCGCCGTGCGCTTGGCCCTTTGAACTGCTCCCGCTGCCCAAGCGCCCGCACGCGCCCGCACGTTCTGCCTTCCCGCTGCTCCCAGTTGCCCCCCTGAGATGGGCAAATATGGGCATTTCGGTTAATGTATCAAAACATTTGTACAAATCAATTTTCGTGCGCAGGTGGAGCACCCGGTGACCGAGATGGTGACGGGCATCGACCTGATCCAGGAGCAGATCAAGGTGGCCATGGGACACAAGCTGCGCTTCTCGTGAGTACTGCTGTACGCTGAGCTGGCATGAGGGGGCGCTGAGCTCGCCTGTCAGGCGCTGAGCTGGCATGACGGGACACGCGGCTGAAAGCGCGCCCAGCGGGCAGTGTGTGACCAGCGCTGCGGGGGGCGAGCAGTTGCTCCACATGAGCGCTGCGCCAGCCGGATGGGCAAGTTGCAGAGCTCAGAGAGTGACTGGCACCGGCGCCGCCGCCTTCCGCAACTGGTCCCCCACCCTCGTACGCAGTTCCCTGCCCACCCAGCCCATTGACTTCCTTCTTCCCCCTCTCCGCCCCTCCTGCCTCCCTGCCTGCCTGTGCCCGCAGCCAGGAGGACATTGAGATCAAGGGGCACGCCATCGAGTGCCGCATCAACGCGGAGGACCCCTTCCAGAACTTCCGCCCCGGCCCAGGTGCGGTGCGGTGCGAACAGCGCGGGGTTGTTGTCTGCGGCGGTGCGGCGGAGCTGCTGGCGGCCCTGCCACGCGTGTCCCCGACCTGCTTACCTCACTCTGCTCCCTTTCCATTGCGCTCTGCTCACAAGCCCTGCCCGGTGTCGCGACCCCCCTCCCGCCGCAGGCCGCGTGCTGGCCTACCTGCCCCCCGGCGGCCCACACGTGCGCATGGACTCCCACCTGTACCCCGACTACCTGGTGCCCCCCAACTACGACTCCCTCCTGGGCAAGCTCATCGTGTGGGGCGCCGACCGCGAGCAGGCCATCAACCGCATGCACCGCGCGCTCAACGTGAGTGGCTCATGGTTGACTGATGTACCCGGCAGTGGCGTCTTGTGGGGGCGGGCGGGGCTGGGGCCCATGCGGGCTGGGCTGCATGCCACCGCATGCAGCGTGCGTGCTCGGCGCAAAAGCAGGTGGCTCTGCATGTGGAGTTGCCCTCGGAAAATTTGGTAATGTCCTTCATGGGGCGCTATCGGCGGCACGCAGGGCGCGCTCCCATGTGCGAGGGTGCCGCGGATCTCACTGGGGGCCCTTTGGGAGGCTGGCCGGTGGAGCGAGGGCGCAAGTCCAGCGCTGGACTTCACCCCCGCGTGCTCCCACGTGCTTGCCCTCATCCCCTCCTGCCTCCCTTCGCCCTCCTCTCTCGCTGACCGCCACCCACCCACCCGCCGCCACGTGTGCAGGAGATGGTTGTGTCTGGCGTGCCCACCACCGCCCCCTTCCACATCCTCATCCTGGAGAACGAGTTCTTTAAGAAGGGAGACGTGGACACCGGCTTCATCCCCAAGCACCAGGACAGCCTCAAGGTGCGGCCACGGTTCATAGTGCAGGCGTTGCGGCTGTCCACAGGGCAGTGCTGTTGTTGCTGTGTGTGTGCGGTTTGATAAATAGTGTGTGGATGAGGGAAAGGGCACCGGCTTCATCCCCAGGGGACCAGGGCAGCCTCAAGGTGCGGTCATGCCGTTGCTGGGGTGATCAGGGTGCAGTGTGTGGAAGAGGGGATGAACACGGCACTGGTATGAAGCTGTGCCAAGTGCTGGCGGGGGCCAACGATGCGTGCCCATGAGCATCTGCAGTCCTCCTATGCGCCACCGCCACCCAAGGGTGTGTCCAATGCAGGAGCCGCTGAACATGCACGCTCAACATGCCCCTGGCTGGTCCAGGCTTGCAAGCTTCCTGAATCCTGCGTTCTCTTATGCCTTCTCCCACTGTACCACTCCTCCCCTGTGCAGGAGCCCCCGAAGATGCACGACATGTCCCTTGTGGCAGAGGCCGGCAAGCGCGCCCACAACCGTCGGAAGGCCGCCAAGTGAAGCCTTGCACCCAGGCGCCCTTGGCAGCGCGAGTGAACGTCACTGTGTGAAGGCATAGCGCGTGACTGCCCCCCTTGGCAACTCCTGTGCTGAGGAGCAGGCGAGCCTGCCTGCAGCTGCACGCCGGGCGACCCGGCGTGTGTGCTGCACGCAACGGCCCCCGTGCTGCCGTTGTGCCACCGAATTGTTTCTCCTCCCCCCCCCCTCCCCACTGCCGTGTTTTTTTCACCCACCCCCCCTGCAAGTGTACAGCCGTCGGGGCCCGCCCCCCCGCTGCGCAGCCGTCTGTCCTCTGCTGCCCACCCGCACACATGCACCGCACACATTGTTTGTTTGGCAGGTTTTCCCATGGGCAACGGGTGTGGGCGGTCCCCACACATGACGCAACACAACACCGAGAACAGCAAGACGAGCAAAGCAAGCACTGTAAGCGCACACACTTGAGCTGAGGGAGAACAACACCGCAAGAGAGAGAAGGGAGCAAAGAGCGTACATGGCGGGGGGTGGAGCATGCAGCCAGAAGAGGAAAAGGGAAGACCGCCGCAGCTGTGCCGCTGCGCTCATGTCGCTAGAAACCCAGCCGCCGCGACAGCTGCCGTGCTCTAAGCCGCACCACCACCAGCGCCGCCGCTGCTCCCACAGCACAGCACAGCAGGAAACGCCCCACTGACAGCCGGCTGACGGGCGTGCAGCCGTGGTGCTTGGTCACAGTGCTGCCCTCCTCCAGGTGACGGTCGTCCTTCAAAGAGCGTTTGAAGTCGAAAGGGAGGAGCGCCGCCTGGCTGCCCTCACTTGCCACCGTGCAGGCGGCGAGCGCGTAGCCGCCCGACGATCGACAGTGCTCGTTCAGCCGCAGCGCGCCGCAGGGCTGCAGGCGGGACAGGGGCCGGCGGAGAGCAGCAGAGGGGCTTCAGGGCGAAGGGGCACAGACGAGGGTGGGTGATGCAGAGGCGTAGGGAAGCAGGGCCGCGGGATGAGCAGCGGCGGCGGCGGGAGCGGCGGCGGAGCTCACACGGCACTCGGAGGTGGTGTTGCAAAACAGCACGAGTTTGCTGTCCGCGCCAGCCTCTCGCTTCGCGGAGTCGGCAGCTTCAACTCCCCCCGCCTTGGCTGTTTTGTTTTGCGCGTCCGCTGCCTCCGCTGCCACTGCCAGCGCCACGCCCACGATGAGCAGCAGCTGGCGGCGCATTGTGATTGACAGAGGGCAGGTCTCGCGAAGTGGGCGCAGGAACGGCCCGCGAGCACTTCTTGTTAACAGAAACAGCCCGCCGCTACGCCACCTCACCGCCGCCGCCGCCGCCGCCACTGCCCTGGGTAACGACTGGTCGTTTGTCCAGTCGTTTGTACAAATTCAGTAAAACTCTAGACTTCAAGTTTAATACAGGCTTATAGAAGCAACAAACCAGCACTCCGTCGCCATCTGTTGCGGCACACCACCCCAGCTGCGAGCGGTGCCAGCCCTGCTAGCTCCCTGCCGCTGCCGCCATCTGTTGCACAGTCTCCACGAACCGCTGCTGGGGGCTGGGAAATGTGACGGCCACACGCAGCCCAGGGCGGTGTCGTTCGAGAGAGGTGATCTGCGAAGACAGCACCATCTCTAGCGGGCGCCCCCAGTAGCTGCAAATCTGTCTTGCCAAGCAGGGGACGGGGCGGGAGGTTGGGTCAGGTCGGGTGCAAAACTGTGAGTGTAAGGAACCCAAGCCATTGCCGGAAAGGGACTGCCAAGCCAAGCCGCGCACTGCAGCCCCCTGCTCTCCACCCCACCTCACCTCTAGAAGCCGCAGCGCCGGCGCGACGGCGGCCCAGGCCCAGAATGCAGGCCAGGCGGGGGAGCGCAGCGCCTGCGCACCCAGCAGCTCCTGTCCTTGCTCGATGCTCAGGTACTGCAGCTTGCTGTGCGAGCTGTGCTCCCACGTGCCTTCGAGGACTCCCGCCCAATCAGTGTGCGCCGCCCGCAGGCTGTCCGGCCAGGCCCGAGGCCGCAGCGTGCCGCCGGTCAGGCGTGTGGCATCCCACAGCCAGATCAGGCGGGTGCTGCCCTCCAGCGCAGCTGCGGGGTCCAGCGGCTTGGGCATGCCCCCGTTGAGGGCCAGGCCGGTGAGCCCGCAAAGCGCGCGCAGCGTGCGCTCCAGGCCCAGCGCGCCCGGCGAGCCCTCCCAGGAAGACCACCAGCCACCCATGCAGCACATGTCCAGCCTCTGCAGCCACGTCAGCTGCTCCAGAGCTTCCGGCCAGGCGCGGCAGTCGGCAAAGCTAAGGTGGGACAGGGACCGCAGCGTGCTCAGCACGCCAAAGCCGTTGCCGGGGACGAAAGCGCATAACTGGTCGAGGTGGAGGTAGCGCAGGTTGCTGAGCGCCGCCAGCTGCAGGTGAGCGTTGGCAGGGGGTAGGCGACGGTTAACAGCCAAGCTTGACTAGGCACCATGCAGCGCTGGACCGACACTTTGCCAGGCGCACACGCAGGCCCAGCCTCGGCTGCTCGGCACTGTGCAGCTGCTTCTCTGCTAGGGCAACCCAACCGCCAGCGCTGCACCGACCTGGGTGGGAAGCCGGGAGCGGCCAGCATCCAACACCTGCTCCAGGCGCAGGTGCGTGACGCTGGGGGGCAGCTGGGCCTGAGAGTCCCACCTGCAGCGGGGTAGAGGGCAGTCAACAAGGAAGTGAGGGGTCCGGAGCGCATCCTGCTGAGCAATGGGAAGACGGGAGGCCCATAGGAGGGCGGAACAACACAGCTCACCGGCGGCAAGTGATGGGAGGTGGGCGCACGGTGCCAGCACGCTTGTTGGGCTTGGCAGGTGGCAGCTACAGGGGCTGCCGGCTGAAGCTCGGGCTTGGCCAAAGCAGTGTCGGTTCCCGCATGCAGCCGACTGCTGCCAGCCACACTTGCTTACCTGCAGGCCCCCCGTATGGACAGACGCTGCAGGTGGGTGAGGAGGTTGAGCGGGCAGGCCAGGTGCAGAGTTCCGCTCCTGCCCCAGATCAACAGTTCTTGCAGGCTTGAGCAGCTCCCAAGCACTGCCAACGCAGCACCCAGCCTGAGCTGAGTGAGCCCGAGCCAGCCCAGGCGCAAGCTGCGCAGGCTGCCTCCGCCACAGGCCGCAGCCAAGCAGCGGCCCAGCTCAAATGGGAGCCCCTTGCCCTCTGCTCCACCATCTGTGCCAGAGGGTGCTGCGACGTCAACTGACAGGCTGTGCAGGCTGCCTGCATGCCGGCCCAGCCAGCGGCACAGCGACTGCGGGGGAGGTGAGGCAGGGCAGTGGCGGGCAGGGTTGCCTGGGTGTGAGGGGTGGCACCAGGGGGACAAAGTTGCACACACAGCAAACCAGCCAGCCTGTGCCTGCCTGCCTGCCTGGAAGGAAGGGCTCCGGGGACTTGACAGGGCAGAGGGGGAGGGGAAGGGGCACACAGCAGCTTGCCTGAAGACGCTTCAGGTGAGGTTCGGATGAGATGCAGGCAGTGACGCCCAGCTGCAGCAGATCAGAGGTATGCGCCAGCCGGTGCCAGCGCTTGCACACGAGAGCCACGCAGGTAAGCCTGTGTCGGGGTGGCATGCACGGCAGGCAGGGAGGTTGTCTGCGGGTGGGCGGGCCGGCGGCACATGGGCGGGGCGGCTTTCAAGGGTGAGTTAAGCTGATGTGCGGCTCACCCTAAGGCCAACCAATCACCTCGTCTGGCCATCTAAGCAGCCGAGGCAAACGAGAAGGCAGTCGTCGGGCAGTCTGTCAATGCTTGGCCCACAGCAGGCGGGCGCGGGCTGCTCCATAGAGGAGCCCTGTGCTGCAGCAGGACAGGCACGAAGGGGCCCAGACGGAACCTAGGCAGCAATGAAAGGCAATTCTGTGGTGCCGCCGTGGGAGGAAAGGGGCGGCGGTGGGACGGCGGCGGGCGCGGCGGGCGGGCGGGAGGGGCCCTCACTTCCAGCTGGCTCTGGCTGCAGACGACAATGCCCCCGAATCTCAGTGTCAGATGCCAAACGCGACACATGTGAGCCAAGTGCTTGGCCATGCCCTGGGGGCGCGACACGCCCGCCATTCGCTCATCGCTAGAGCAGGCGTGCTGGGAGGTGGCTGCCGGCATGAGGGGGCACGATGCCTCCGTCTTTCTAGCCACGCACTTGACGAAGCTCTTCGCTTCAGTCCATTCATGAAGAACCTGACACCCATGGGGCAGCAGGCCAAAGGGAGCTGTGCGCATCACTCTTGCCGCTTTGGCGGCCGTCTTAGCGGCACCGCTGGCATGTTGCATTGGTGCTCTCCGCCTGCATTGGTGCTCTCCGCCTCCGTGTGCGCGCCGCGCGTTTCAGGTTCACCAGGTACACATGCAGGTCGGGTTTCACTAGGCGCAGGGCCGTGGTGCGAACGGTCATGGCGGACGACGCGGTGGAGGTCCTGAGCGACAGCGACGCGGATGGGCGGACGGCGCAGCGGGCCGGTGAGATTGGCACAAGTGTCGTGAGCCCCGGGACCGGCCGCAAGCCCGCTCCAGTTCGTGCCTGGTTCTGCCGCCGCCTGGCACCGCCCATCGACCGCCGCCGCTTTCCGCCATGCACTACCAAGCTTCACCCTCTTCTCCGTTGTCTCTCATTCCCTCTTGTTACACGAAGTAGGATGGAGCTGTGCACAATGCACGTTTGTGAACCAGCCCCGCTTCCTTGCCTGCGACATGTGCGGCACCCAGCGGCCCAACTCGGGCCCCGGCCTCGGCGCTGCAGCAACAGCGGGGGCAGGGGGAGCGGCAGCGCCTGTGCCAAAGACAGACGTACCCTCTCACCAGCCGATGCAGACGAAGACTGCGGTGCAAGATGGCTGGGCATGTGGGACATGCACCTTTTTGAATGGCCCCAGCCAGGCCCAGTGTGAGATGTGCAGCGCAGCATGCCCCAGCGCAGCAGCAGCAGCAGCGGCGGGGCAGCAGTGCAAGCCAGGAGAGGCACCGGCAGGCACAGCAGCAGCAGCAGCAGCAGCAGCAGCAGCAGCAGCAGCAGCAGCAGCAGCAGCAGGTCCGTCACAGCCGACGGCAGTAGTATCGTTAGCCAAACCAGGGGCATGGGAGGCGGGAGCCACCCCCTTGCTAAGTGGCAGCTATGCTCTCGACTGCGGCTGCCGCCTGCCAGCGGGCGAGGTGCAGCGGCATGTGCAGGGCGCGGCGGCAGCGCTGCCGCCCGGCCTGCCAGCCCTTGTTGGCCACTTCTGCTGCCCAAATGAGGTGCGTGGTAATGGGGGGCAGGCGTCATGGTTGGGTCCTTGTGCAGTGCACCTCTTGCGAGGCCTGCCGGTGTCACACCTCCCCCTGCCCTGGCACAAGCCTTGCTCTCGCCAGGCGCCTGGCAGCAGGCCGCCTCTGCCTTCTCACCTTTTAGGCATATCGAAACCTTGGCTTTGCTGCTGCTGCCATGCCGCTGCAGCACTGCCGTCAGCCGGTGACCCACAGAGACCTTGAAGCGCTGCTGGGAGCCCAGGAGGCGGGGAAGGTGCGCCACCACCTCCTGCTGCCTGCTGCCTCTTGCCTCCTGCCGCATGCATGGGCCAAGAGGCTGGGGCACTGCGCCGCTGCCAGATACGTGCTTCCTGCCTGCTGCCGTTGTTTATTGCCATTGTCAACCGCTGGGAAGGGCCAGTGGTAACCGCTGCGAGAACAAGACCACTGGGCAGACGGGTTGGGACGTGAAGGGCGGGGAGGCTCCTTGCTGATTGCCGGGGGCAAGGGCTGGGGGGTTGCACCGCTGCCTGCCGCCTGCTGCCCCTTGCCTGCAACCGCCGTCGTGCAAGCTTCATTGCCGTGCCCCTCATGAGCATGTACGCTCACATCTGACCCTATGTCCCACCTCCCGTCCTCGCAACAGGTCGATGCGCACGTGTGGGCAGCGGCAGCGGCCGCCGCCAGTGCAGCTGCAGCCGCCGGCAGCAGCATGTCCCCGCTGTCACCCGCTGCGCCTGCTGCCAGGGCTGATCCAGGCAGGTCGCCGCCTGCAGTCATTGACATCGATGCTAGCAGTGGGGAGGAGGCTGAAGTTGTGGAGCTGGCCTCACCTCCTCCAGCTGCTGCTGAGGCTGGCCGGCCTGCACCACAGGCCGGGGCAGCTGCTGCGGCAGCATCAGGCGGTGCAGCAGCCGCCACGTCAGCGGTAGGTGGTGCCTCGGCACAGCCGGAGGCTGCAGGCACGGGGCAGCAGTTGGTGCGGCGGTGCACTGAGCTGGCAGGGGTGCTGCTGCAGCTGCATGGCGTCCTGGTAGATGCAAAGCTGCCCCCAGGGCAGGGCCCGGCTCAGGCTGCAGGCAAGGCGGGCAAGGCGGGCAAGCAGCAGGCCCAGCAGGCGGGGCGCCGGCGGAGCGGGCGGCATGCGGGGGGCAGCGGGGGCTCGGCCCAGCAGCAGCAGCAGTCGAAACAAAAGGAGCAGGCTCCGGGCCAGCAGCAACCGCAGCAGCAACCGCAGCAGCCGCCGCAGCAGCAGCACCAGCCGCAGCAGCCGCCGGCTGGCAAGGGCCGCCGCCGCCGGGGACGCGCCACCCTGCCCGACAGCGGGGCGCAGCAGGGTCAGCAGGCCCAGCAGGCTGCTCAGCAGGCTGAGCCAGCCCAGAAGAAGGCCAAGCATGGGACCAAGACGATGGTGGCACCAAAGTGGCCGAAGCCGCCGCCCTGGGCGGGGGCGGGGCTGCCCGCTGGGATGGGGCGGGGCAAAAGCCCCTGGGAGTCGATTTATGGCGTCGCCGGTGAGGAGGGCCAGGGGTTGCAGGTCTTGGTCTTTGTTTGGCTGCCCGATCAGACAGCCTGCGGCATGTGTGTGCTGCTGATGCGTGGCGGTCCGGCTCCCTGCCTGCCAGGCAAGCGCTTGCCTGTCCTGCTGTGTCGTCCCCAGCATGCGGCGTGTGGCCTGTGGCGTCAACCGCTCCTGCTTGACTAACAAGGCGGCCTTGGCTGGTAGGCTGCTGCCCGACGTGTGCCATCTCACTTTCCTGTTTGCCAGCGGCCCTCCCCCACCCCTTCTCGACTCCATTCCTTCCCCCCTTGCCAGGTTACTTTGGGGGGAACCCTGGAGGGCTTGAGGACTGGGGTGACGATGACGAGGATGAGGAGGAGTACGGCGATGGCTGGGAGGACGAGGAGTGCGAGGAGGGAGGCCCTGGCTTCATGGGCGCCCTCTTGGGCGGATGGATGGGCGGCGGCAGGGGCAGGGGCGGCGGCAGGGGCGGCGGCTGGGGCGGCAGGGGCAGGGGTGCGCAGGCGGCAAAGCGCCCAACAGGTGAGCAGCAGGGGCATTTATGTGAGAGCAGTGCCTGGCTGCATGGCTCGCTGGGTGCCGGTTATGTGTGCTGCCTTGCATTCGGGCAGATGCATCGTAGCCTGTGTGTCACCGGCTTTATGCACCACAAGCAATGCGTGGCATGTGCTACGCTGGTCACGCAGGCGTGGGGTACGGCGGCGGGTACGGCGGGCACGAGAGCGGCAAGCAGGCGCTCCAGCGGCAGGAGGACGCGGCTCAGCGGCAGGAGCAGCTGGACGGCGCTGCCACACAGCTGCTGCTGCGGCTGCGCCAGCGCATGCAGGCGTGGGCAGGTGGGTGGGGAAGGGAGACGAAGTACAAAGTTTGGGAGCGGCCCTGCCCACAGACGATCCCCTGCGTGCGGAGTGTGCTGCTGCTTCCTCCATGCAAGTCGTGCATTTGGCTTCCTTGAGGGACAACCGCCCTCACCCGCCCATTTCTGCATCCCTGTCCACGGCTGTGCACGCAGGCGAGGCGCAGGCACGGCTGGCGCCGCTGCCGCTGCCGCTGCTGGCGGCTCTGCGCGGCGGGCCTCTGGCCCCGCTGCTGCGCCTGCTGCTGCAGGTATGTCGTCAGCCTGGCAGCCAGCTGCAACACATATCCTTCCTTGGCCTGCATCTGGCCACCCCGCAGCTCTGTGCTGCGCGTTTTATAAATTGCACCCTTATGCCCATCATACTTGCTGCCTGTGTTCCCGACGGGACGGTTGCCCTACCTTGTGCCCCTCACACTCGCCCTCTGTGTTCCGGGCGGGGACCACTGAATGCTTGCTGACCGCCGCTGCTGCAGAACGACAGCTTGATGGATGTGAGCGGACGGCGGGAGCTGTATGGGGAGGTGTTTGGGCTGGTGGGTGTGCTGGCAGGATCAGCAGACCTGCTGCCGCTGCTGCTGCAGCCAGCAGACAGCGACCTGCTCAAGAGTGGGGGAGCCCAGCAGGCACAGCAGCAGCAGGCGCAGCAGCAGCAGCAGAAGCAGCAGCAGGAGGTCGGGAGCCCTGGTAGTGCGGCGGCAGGCGCGGCGGGCAGGCGCCCCAGACGGGGCAGAGGCAGCAAGAGCCGGGGCAAGAGCACCGCCAGCCTGGCAGCAGCGGATGCGCCTGGGGCAGCAGAACCGCCTGCCGATTCAGGCAAAGGTGCATCCGAGAAGGCGCAGGGGGCTGCAGGTGACACCAGCTGCTGGCACGTGCTGCAGGTAAGCAGGCGCTGACGCATGGTACTGCTGCATGCTGTGCCTGCTGTCCGCCTGCCTTCACCCGCCTGCCCACTCCTCCCCACTCACTCCCCATCACACCTCCCAGCCTCTCCGCCTGTCCCCTGTTCTCTCTGTGTGTTTGGTATGTTGACACCCTCCAACCCCGCACTCACTCACCCTTTGCATTCCCTCCCCCGTTGCATTCCTCCCACCCACAACAGGCGCTGCGCCTGCAGGCCGACATCTTCCGGCGCAACGCGGAGCAGCTGGCTGCTGAGGGCGACGAGGAGGATGTGCGGCTGGTGGGGGCGCTGCTGGACGTGTCCGACTGCTGCCAGCGGGTGCAAGAGGTGAGGTGGGGTGGGGTGGGTGGGATACAGCTGGAAGCCTGCCCTGGTCGTTTGCTCACCTTGGAAGCTGGGGTGAGTTTGTGTGGGGTGCAGGTGGGGCAGGGCAGTACAGCTTGCAGCAGGTGGGTGGGTGGGTAGGGTGGGGCGGTGGGCATGCAGGTGCCCGTGGGATGGAGGACGGGTGGCAGGGCAGCGGCGATGGGTCCACACAAGCCCAGCCGGTGCAAGGGCCAACGTGGGTGCCGACCACGGTGGCGGGCACTTTAGTGCACTGCCACACACACCCCCACCCTGTTTAGCTCATGCCTTGTTCGTGTGTGCCTGCTCCACGCAGGCCGTCGACCTCTGGCGCGCCAGCACCCAGCAGCCACACCAGCAGCAGGTGGCGGAAGGGCAGCAGGCAGGAGGCAGCGGCGGCAACGGCGCTAACCCCCAGCAGGCCCAGCAGCCTCAGCAGCAGCAGGCGGCAGACAGCCCAGAGCTGCGCCAGCAGTACGTGACCGCCCTCAAGCCGCTGCTGTTCCAGGTGAGGATGAGGCAGGGTGCGCCGGCGGCCCCCTCCTGCAGCTGCGCAACTATTGCTTGCCTGTGCGCTCTTTCTTCTACACTTTCGCCCCCGAATGCCAGCGCCTGCTCTTGCCCTGCCCGGCCTTGAAGCCTGGTAGCACCCAAACCCTCCACACTCCAATCGCATGGCTTTACTTCTGCAGAGCCTGCCGCTGCTGGGTGATCATTACTTCCGAGAGCAGGCGCTGAAATCACAAGGTAAATTCACGCTGCAGCTGGCCTGAGGTGCACCGCCATCGAGCTGACATGGCATGCTGCCCTGCTGTGCTGTGCCCAGCTGCCCCTGGCTGTGCCGCCCCCGGTTACCCTGCCGGCCACCATCCCCGGTGCCATGCCCCTACTGCAACAGCTGGCACAATGCCTGGCGTTCCATGACGCTGTCACTGCTTCCTTGCTTTCCTGCAAACGAGTTGCAGGCAGCCTCAGCAGCTGGCTGAGGCGGGTGACCAAGGAGGTTGCCAGCCTGGCGGGGCAGCTCCCGCTGACCTGGGAGTCGAGTGTGCTGGCGGGCATGGATGACGACAGCATGGCGACGCTCAGGTGGGCGGGTGCAAATGGGTGCCGTGTGTTGTGCTGTGCTGTGTGTGTGTGTGTGTGTGTGTGTGTGTGTATTCTTGAAGAGCCATCTCAAAGCTTCTGGAGTGCTTGCTAACCGCGCTGAGGCGGGTGGGTGGGTAGTTTGAAGTGTGGGTGGCTGGTGGCTGGCTGGATCCCCGCTGCTGATTGGTAGCAATATGGTGGTATTTGATTGGGGGGCACCCAGGCGGTTGGGTGGGGCGGCAGCCCGCCCCCAGCTACGCTTCCAGGCTGGTCTAGACGAGCGGCCCGTGGCTCACATGCTGCAACTGCTGCCCCACCCCCCGCTTGCTCCGCCGCTACCCCTCCCGCAGGGCGGTGATCTTTGCGCCTGCAGACACCCCCTACGGCCACGGCTGCTTTGCCTTTGACATCCTGCTGCCACCTGACTACCCAAACAGGCCGCCACAGGTGTGGCGTGATCACGTGTCGTGCGGTGGCTTGCTTGGCTGCAGCGGGAGAGGCGCGGGCGCGGGTGGGCGGCATGCGTTTTTTTATGACATCAGCAGGCGGTACTGCTCGTCTACCTGCTGCTTTCCATCCATCTGGCTCCCTGCCGTTGTGCTTGCCCGCCGACCCTGCACTGGCAAGCCCCCACATCCTTTCCACTTTCTGAGCTGTCCTGTGGGTCCCCCGCAGGTGCAATTCTTGGCCACGGGCGGCGGCCGCGTGCGGTTCAACCCCAACCTGTATGATGTGAGCGCTGGGGGGAAGCGTGGTGCCAGCTGGGCATGCTTTCTGTGAGGCGACGCTTACGACTTACGACTCTTACGACTCCGCAACGGGTGCCCCCCCCAGGCAGCACCTGCCCCATGTTGCCTCCTCCTCCCCCAACGTTGTGAGTGCCCCCTCAACGCCAGCGCCCGCCTGCAGAACGGCAAGGTGTGCCTGTCACTGCTGGGCACCTGGGATGGTCCCAGCTGGCAGCCGGGGCAGAGCACCCTGCTGCAGGTGCTGGTGTCTATACAGGTGGGTGGTGAGGAGGGGCAGGGTGAGGGGCTGCCCAGGTGGGTGGAGGGGCGTTGGACGGGTGAGGCAGTGGGCGGGGGCAGGGGGAGGACCTCCAACAGCCAGGCGCACCAGTGAGCAGGCAGCGGGCGTGCAAAGTGAGCAGGTACAAGGGGCTGAGGAGGAGCCTGGGAGAGGGGCGGGCGAACAGGCGAGTGTGAGAGCAGAGGCAGCCACTGTTGAAGGTGTGCCCACCCACCTCTAATCACCACCCCGCACCTCCCTGTCCCACGCATGCTGTTCTTTGATGTGACGCGGCGTGCAGAGCATGATCCTCGGCACTGGTGAGGACGCGTTGCCGCCAGCGCATGCCACCTCACCTTGCCCAGCACACTTACAAGCCTGCCCAGCACACTTGCAAGCCTGCCTTGCTATCAGAGCCAACCTCTCCTTCATCTTGCCTCCCTCTTTCTTTCCTCCCTACAGCCGAGCCATTCTTCAACGAACCCGGCTATACAAGCATGGAGGGCACCGCCCAGTGAGCTGCCCTTGCTTGCTTGCTGGCTGACCGGCTGGCTTGCTGGGTGCTGTTCGCCTGATTGGCAAGGGCGTCTGATTGCCCTCTGCCCTGCTGCTTTGTGCGCGGCACTGCTGAGCAAGGACACCCTGGATTGAGTGTGCCAGCTGCCACCACCGCCCCCTGCCTGCCGCCTGCTGCCTGGCGCTACCTGCTGCAGGGGCACCCAACAGAGCCGCAAGTACAATGCGCAGATCCGGCGGCACACCCTGGAGGTGGCCATCTTGGGGCAGCTCGAAAAGCCGCCTGCAGGGTTTGAGGAGGTAGTCAGGTGCGCGGTTGTTGGGTGCTGCATGCCCAGTGCATGTGCTGGCACAGCTGGAGCAGCAGCCGAGAGAGGGGGGCGGGGAGGCGGGGAGGTACGTGGTTTTTGGTATTTGGGTGCTGGGTGCTGGGCGCTGCTCTTCTGGGACAGCCGGAGCGCGTGACCGGGGAATGGGGGACAGCCAGAGCGCGTGACCGGGGAATGGGGGATAGTCAATGCGGGGTGGCGGTTGAGGCACAAACAACATTGGTGGGTGCTGGGTGCTGGCAGAGGTCGCGGCGCGGCGGCGTTCAGGCAGGGCTCCATGCTGGCCGGGCACATGTGATTGAGCTGATACGCGCTGGCTGCCCGACTGCTGCAGGCTGCACTACCGCCTGAAGGCGGGGGTGGTGAAGGAGCAGGCGCGGCAGTGGGCGCGCGAGGATGCATCGCTGAAGCAGCTGGTTGCGAACGTGGAGCGGGCGCTAGATGCACTGGTGGCAGCGGGGGCCTGAGGTGTCAGCTCCATTCATGCTGCTGAAGGTTTTCTGTAGTAATTGTAGTAATCAGAGAAGGGTGATGTAATATATAGGGAGCAGAGGCTATGCATGTGAGACGTTCGCAGGTTACAGATGAGTGGTGCTGCTTGCGCATGCAACCTCCGCATGCGGTGGAAGAAAGTGTGCAGCTGTTCTCCGCCAGCTTACGGGCTCCCTGCGGCTAGTTTCTTGATTCTCTCGCGTCATCGTCGCTCCTAACACCCTGCGACCCTCAACGTCGCGCCAAGCCCCGCTGCCTGACCCGAAGCCCTTTCCCAACACCTCCAGCCATGGCGCTCAAGTGCACTGCCCTCCTGCTCCTGCTGGGCGCCCTGCTGGCCCTGGGTGCCTCTGCTCGCCCTGCCCCAGCCCGGCAGGCCCCAGAGCTGTCGCCATCTCCCAGCGACCAGACGACCCCAGGCGACGTGACGCCCTCCCAAACGCAGACAGGTAGGCTGGGGAGGCCAGGCAGAGGGCGGCAGGCTTTACCCCCACGCCCTGGAAGGACAGGCTTTTTGAACGACGCCGCCGCCGCCGCCGCCGAGCCCTGCAAAGTTTGCATGGCTCGCTCACTCGACATCGTGCACGCCCTCCTCTGACCTCGCGTGCAGGCACTCTGCCCGCAACCACCTCCATTGCAAGTGCAAGCGCAAGCGCCAGCGGTGGCGGCTCGGCCACCGCCCAGGCCCGCACGTCGTCCTCGCAAGGTTCTGCCACCGCCGTAGCCGCCGCGGCCGCCAGGTCCGGCAGCCGCACGGCACCCGCCTCCAGCCCAGCACCCACCAGCGCCACCCCCTTCCCTGCCGACGCGTCTTTTGGCACGGGTAGCGCCTCCGGCGGCGGTGTCTACCCCTCCTCCACCGCCCCTGCGCACGGCACCCACCCCCGCCCCACCGCCGGCACCCAGGGTGAGCAGGGAGGAGAAGGGGCAGCCCATGGGCCTCTGGGAGTGTGCTAGTCACGAGGTGCCGTCTGAGAGGCAGCAGCACCCGGGTGCCCTCAAGTGCGTGCACTGAGCTGCCCTGCACCCGCCTGCACCCAGCTGCCCAGCACCCACCTCCGGTGCCTGCCCGCCTCCCAGCGCACACTCAGACACATGCCTCCCCCTCCCTGCTCCCCTGCAGGCACCATGGGCGGCCTCTCCGGCTCCGGCACTGGCTCTGCCACCTCCTCCGCCTCCGCCTCTGCCTCTGCTGCTGCCGGCGGCGGCAGCTGCCCCGACACCCAGGCCACCCTGGAGGCCCACAACGCCGCGCGCGCCCGCCGCGGTGCCTCCCCGCTGACCTGGAGCGCCACCCTGG
>JAPTJF010000114.1:116100-143586 GCA_029339195.1 Micractinium sp. NFX-FRZ | reverse complement strand
CTTCCTAGGGCATCAGCAGGGCTGCCACGTGCCTCCAGCATGCTCCAGCGTGGCTTTTCGTCAAAATTTTGTTTTTTCCATATCCGCCTCTCTTTTAGCCAAAAAAGGGAGGAGGGAGGGTTGCCAAAACAAAAAATCCAGGCGCGGCGGCCTAACACTATTGATGCAGGAAGTGTATTTTTGGCAGCGCGCGTAGCGTCACACAGACACTCAGCCCCTGGCAATTGCGCTTCACCAGAACCCACCTGCCAGGGCAGAGAAGGCAGCATCCCATGAGCAGGGCCCTCAGGTGGGCCACACAAGCACCATCGCCCGACCATTATTGCACTTTTAGCTAATCCCAGCATTGCTGGTTGGCAAGCTATAAGCCTGCCGGCCATCCAGACCCCGGCCGTGTGAGACCCTTGGAGACCCTCCAGCCTTGCGCCGTGCCCAGGCTGGCTGGCCGAGGGCTCCCACCTCCATTACCTGTGCTGCTTCGGCCCAAGCGCGGCTGGCCTGTGCTTGCGATCAGCATGTACTGGGAAAAGGTTCCAGAGGGTGTCCGGTCTTGGGAAAGGTGCTTGCAGGCTCTGCAGGCTACTCCGACGTGCGGCAGGGCGGGTGCCGCCACCCTGTGCGGCGAACCCACTGTTGCGTTCCTGCCTACACCAGCGCGGTGCTGCGGGCCGCTCTTGCAGTGCCCATATGGCCCTCTGGCACCCCGCGGCACTTGCAGCGTTGGAGAAGCGCGCCAGGGAGCTGGCTAGGTGCAGCAGTGTGCAGTTGCGCTGCTTGGCGGCTCCAAGGTGCTTCAAGCACGTTAAAATGCTATTGGTGGACTGTAGAATCGCCGATGTCCCGACGGCACCATCCCTTCCTTGTTTTGGCCACCTGGCAAGCTCGTGCCATTTCACAGGGCAGCGTCCATTTAGAAAGCGTGATCGGTGTCTGGTTCAGCTGAGTGCTGCTGTGTGTTATACAAGGCAACAACCCCTAGTCGGGCTCCGCACAAGCTCTCCTCCTTGCGGGGCGGCGCGGCGCAACTTCTGACCTCCCTCGCAGCAGAAAATCTCCAAGATGTCGGTGCTCGAGAAGATCAGCGTGCGTGTGCCGCCGCATGCTCCGACCATGCTCATGTCGCCGCCGCCGCCGCCAACGCCGCCGCCGCTGCTCCTGCCCTGCTCTAAATAACTGACTGTCTGTTGCACCGCTTAGGTACCTGGCAAGCGGCGCTGGCCACACCTGATGCAGTGGATTGAGAGGTATACCAGCTCCTTCCCTGCTATGCCTTCCCACCGCCTCTTACTTCTCCGGGCCTTGTCTGCAGGCCATCGAGGCGGAGATGGCGCGGACGCAGAAGAACAAGGCCACAGCAGGTGCGGCGTTGCATGAATGCAAGATCATGTGTGTGCGACTATGCTGGCAATAAGTACGGATGCTGCCTAATGGGCCATCATGCGCTCTGCCTGCGCTGCGCTATCATGGGCCACCTAACGCACTGTTGGCTGCTTCCTCGTGGATGCAGGCCATCTGGGCATGCTCAAGGTGCGGTTGCTATGGCCTGTGTAGGTCATCACCCCTACAAGTTGGAATCAGTATAAGTGCTGCCACTTGAGCCGCTAATCTTGCTATCAGCTGCTCCGGATTGGCCTCTGCGCCGCTGTACAGCCAAACCCCTAGCCGTGCAGCCTGCACTGCCTCTGCTGTTGGGACAACACGCTGTTGCTCGTACCTTGATCCTGGGGCGCAGGCCAAGCTGGCCAAGCTGCGGCGAGAGCTGCTCGAACCCAGCGGCGGCGGCGGCGGCGGTGGTGCCGGCGCCGGCTTTGACGTGCAAAAAGGTGCGAGGCCTGTCGTGCTGAACGTGTTGTGGAGCCACTATAGGCCACCTGTACTGCTTATCCGGCTGCGTGGTCGACGCCCGTGCTGCTTACCCGCTGACTGCTGCCCACGTGCCGGCTGCCCCACAACTGCTCTTCTGCGCTGCAGTGGGAGATGCGCGCGTGGGCCTGGTGGGCTTCCCCTCGGTGGGCAAGTCTACGCTGCTGACCAAGGTCACAGGCACATTCAGCGAGGCAGCAGGCTACGGTGCGTGCGCAGTTGGCTGGCTGGCTGGCCGGCAGAGACGGGGCACGGGCTGGCCGCCTGGCTGGCTGGATGGGTCTTCGGTTGGTTGGCTGGCTGGCTGACAGTGACGCGGCTTTGTTGGGCTGGCTGGCTGGCTGGCAGGCAGGCAGTGATGGGGCTCTGGCGCGAGTGACGTGGCACGGCGGCTGTGCACTCAGCTCCCCTCTGCCTGTGCCTCCTGCTCTGTTGCCTACTGGCCTGCCAGTGGAGCTTTGGTGCTGCGCTTCTTTGTCTCAAGCGCTTTGCCAGCAGCTGCTGGAGCAGCTGTGCCCTGCGGCGCCCTGCCCCAGTCCACACTTGGACGCCCACCTTCCACTGCCCACCCCAGCCCTGGACGCTGCCTTTTCCATGCTGCAGAGTTCACCACTCTGACGTGCATCCCAGGCATGATCAGGTGGGCAAGTGGGTGCGGGCAGGCTATGATTGCCCTCTCCCAGGCTGACTGGCCTACGCTAGCTCTGCTATCGTCTGGCCTCAGAGCAGAGGGGCTTGAGCCGGTGCTGCTGCCCCCAAGCGGGGTCGTTCTGTGACAAGCAACGTACTGTTTCTTCACGTCTTCACTTTTCAGTGGTATGGGGAGCGAGCTCCTTGATGAGATTCCCTTGCAGCACCAGTACAGCCGCCGCCTGCCCGCCCACTCTGCTCCCATGCTGCCTGTCACCGCGTGCGGCCTGCCCTGCTGTGCGTGCCCCGGGCACCATTTGCTTATGGTACCGCAGGTACCGCGGCGCCAAGATCCAGCTGCTAGATCTGCCGGGGATTATCGAGGGGGCCAAGGACGGCAAGGGCCGCGGCCGGCAGGTGAGCACCGGTCAGCAGCTGGGATGGGGCCCAGCAGAGGCAGAGTCTGGCACGACACAGGGCGGCGACACAGGGCGGCGCACCAAAATGCCTGGAGTCAGGGCTCTGCCCTACACTGCAGGTCTGGTGTGACCAATGTTCCATCCCCCCGCTTCGCCTCCCATGCTCCCTGCCCGATACGGCGCTGCACGGGCCCTCCCGGGTGATCTCCACTGTTTGCACCTGCGGCCTCGGTTTCCCTCTCACCCCTGCACCTTACTGTCCGCACCCTGGCCTCAGGTCATCTCCACCGCCCGCACCTGCAACCTCATCATCATTGTGCTGGACTGCCTCAAGCCCATCACGCACAAGAAGCTGATCGAGCACGAGCTAGAGGGTGTGTGTGTTTGCTTTCAGAGTTGGAACAGGCATGAATTGCCGGACAAGTGGGCCACTTGCATGCCGGCGTGGTATGCTGCCACTGCAGATGATGTCAGCAGAGAAATCAAGGGCCGGCGTTTGGGCAGTAGCAAGAGATGGGGAACCGGGGCTCCACTCCGCCATGCCGCCAGCACCACCAGGCATCCTCTTCTCTGTTTCTATCCTTCCCCTTGAGCCATAACTCCCACAGGCTTTGGCATGTGGCTGAGCAAGCTGCTCCCAGGCTCACATTGTGCAGCACCCCATCAGCCACGCCTAAACATGACTGTGTGCACTTTCTGACCAGAAGGCAGACGCCCAAAGCCCCCGCAGATCGCAATCTCACTCTTCTTGCACTTGCATATAACCTGACTGTCTCCTCCGCTCCTTACTTCCGTCCACAGGCTTTGGCATCCGGCTGAACAAGAAGCCGCCGGAGATCACGTTCCGGAAGAAGGACAAGGGCGGCATCAACTACACAAGCGCGGTGCCAAACCCCAAGCTGGACCTTGACGGTACGCCCCTGGCAGGCTGCCTGGCTTGCTTTGCTTCAACCACCGGCTTTGCTGGCTGCTTACTTGCTGAAGTTGAATGGATAGTGTGCGCCCTGCTGATCAGTCCGGTTGCTGGTGCTGGAAATGGGTACTTGGCTGTGCGCGGCTGCGCGTAGTGCTCCCCGCGCGCCCCGCGTGATCTCCTCGCTAATATTCGCGCGCCTCGCCTCAACTCACCCCCGATGGGCGCCCTGCTTGCCCCGCCTCTGCAGCCGTCAAGTCGGTGCTGTCAGAGTACCGCATCCACAACGCGGACGTGCACCTCAAGCAGGTGCGCAATTGCTTGACAGTGCACTTGGTTTTGTGCATAGAGTGCATGAGCATGCGCACGAGTGCTGCAATCCCCAATGCAGGCGAGCACCTCAAGCAGATATAGGGCGGTGCATGTGCTGTATTGTGTGGTGCAACTCGTCAAAGGGCGCATCTATTGTCGCTGGCGTTGTTGCGCGCTTGCCAGCTGGGTGCCACGAGCTGTTGCACGTTGAGCGGTTGCCTGACCACCGATTCCTGATCCATCTCATTTCCTCACATGACCACAATGTCTCCCTGTGTCACGCTTTCTTTTTTTGATGCAGGACTACGAAGTGGATGAGCTGATTGACGTGATTGAGGGCTCCCGCATCTACATCCCCTGCATCTACGCCGTCAACAAGATCGACCAGGTGGGTTGATACATAGGGACCAGGGGGGTCTGGTAGGGGTGATGGCTCCAGAGGTGCACAGATTCGTTTACCTGCTCTGCATCCACGCGCCAACGGACTAACCAGGCGTTTGTACGCAGTAGCTCAGGGGCTAGATAGACGAAAGTGTGGGTAGGCACTAGCAGGCAACTCCCTCTAATCAATCGGTCAACAAGCCGGACTAGGCGGGTCTGAGTAGAGAGTCACGGGTCCCAGCTGGGATAACAGAGTGGGTGGGCAGGCAAGTCCTTCAGCGTCTTGCATCTATGCAGCCAACAAGCTCGACCACGTGGGTGTGCTGGGAGGGCGGATGTCACTGCGTCCCCATGTGCATGTGCTGTAGGCTGACGTGTCCTGACCCTTCCTTGACAGTAGTAGTAGTACAACCAACAAACGTGCAATCAGTCCCCCCGCCCCGTGCTTCAAGTGCCCTCACCTCGCCTCTACTTGCCCCGTGTGGCTGCTCATGACTTGTGGAGCTGCTCCAGCCAGGCAAGCCGCCCTGTTTTCTTGACTTTCAAGCCTCTCTCTGCCTGTGCACCTGCAGATCACGATTGAGGAGCTGAACGTGCTGGACAAGCTGCCGCACTACTGCCCGGTGTGCGCGTACCACGAGGTGCGCGCTGCGCTGCGCTGCGCTCTGTTGTGCGCTGCGCTGTGCTCTGTTGTGCTCTGATGCGCTCCGTGCTGCGCTTTGTATGCTCATTGTGCCGCTGGTTTCCAGGCAACGCTGGCTCGCTGCCCAGGGTGTGACCTCGACGTGTCCCTGCTGCAGTGGAACCTGACGGGCCTGGTGGAGATGATTTTCGACTACCTCAAGCTTGTGCGCATCTACACCAAGCCCAAGGGTGGGTGGCCGCCTACGCGCCCCTGCCTGGCCCCCACATATCGGGTGTTTCCAACATCTTCTTGAGCCTGCCTGCTCTTCAGCTGGCTGGCCTTTGCTGGTTGGTAGAAAGACGGCCCATCTGAGGGACTAACAGTTCCCAGAACAGGTGCTGACAGTGCGCTCCTAGCGGTGTGCTGAATCGTGTGCAACGTGTACCGCCGCAACACCCACGCGCAGGCAAGCTGCCAGACTGGTCGGACCCGGTGGTGCTGCCCGCTGCGCGCTGCACGGTGGAGGACTTCTGTAACAAGTGAGTGGGATTCTGAGCCTGCCGCCGCAATGAGGTGTGTATGCTGGCGCGGTGCAGCAGACGGTGTTACGCGCGTTGAGTTGCTGTACTTGCAATGTAAGCCGGTTGGAGGCTGTGAGGGACAGCAGGCACATGGGCTGGGGTGGGGCGGGGTTTAAGTCGCTTTTGCTTGTGGACCCACCCTGACATGAATGCGCCGCAAACCTCGGTGTGCCGCGCTTCTGTGCTGCAGCCTGCACAATGCGGACCAGGCAGTCCGAATTCACACACACACACACACACACACACGCATTGCCAACGCACAACGACTGTGCTCGTCTTCCGCACGCAGGTTGCACGGGATGCCCAGCAAAGCTCATCTAGCAGGTCACGAATGTCCCATTCTGTGCATCCAAATTCTGAATGCTGACGTGCACCTGCAGGCTGCACAAGACGCTGATCAAGCAGTTCAAGTATGCCCTCGTATGGGGCAGCTCCGCCAAGCACCGGCCGCAGAGGTGCGGGCAGCTCTTGCCTGCAGCATTGCGTGCCGGGGCGTCGGGGCCGGGCAGGGTTCCCAAGAGCAATGGCCACTGCCCTGCGGCGAGTGCACTGGCTGTGTGTGCATGCCTGACGCACATGGCTTTGTGCTGCAAGGGAATGCGGAGCTTCCCGGCACACAGCGCTTCCTGGCTTCTGTGTTCACCTCCTGCCAACTGGGAGGGCAAGGAGGACAAGCAAGAGGGTCGCGGGCATTGTGCAGCTTGTGAATTTGACCTACAATAAATACCCCCACCTTCTCGCCGTGCTTCCGTGCAGGGTGGGCAAGGAGCACCTGCTGGCGGACGAGGACATTGTGCAGCTGGTGAAGAAGGTGTGATGTGTTCAAGGCGGCCAGGCAGCTTGGCTGGCCAGCAAGCTGCGTTGTTTCCGTCGCTCGTGCCACCATGGTGACCTGTTGTCTGTGCCATCTACACGGCGCCCCTTGACTCCCCTAGCTTGGCTGACTGCTTCGATTTGCATCCCAACCGCCTGCGTACGCTGTAATCTGATTGAGGTTGCGTCAGCTTGCATCAAACGTGGTTTCGGGCCTGCCTGAGAGTCGCAGGCGGCGGCGCCGGCCGGCGCCGGCGCTGGCGCATGAACGGTGGCTGCCCAGTGCCCCGGTAGTCTTGTTCATTGAGACTATGCACCGTGCCGCTTGGCAATCTTTCTGCTGGGACCCCTGGTATGTTTGTGGTGTGCTTGTGAAGGAGAGCCAGGGTTGTTTCCTGGTCAGTCCACGCACCCCGACAGCTGTTGGCAGGTCAGGATTCTGAAGAAACCGAGTCACAGCAGCGCCGCTCTGCTAGCAGACCCGCAAAGTCGCGCATTTCTTTTCAGCCGTCGTTGTCTGCGGTGCCAAGCACACCGAAGAAGGGGCCCCCGCTGAGTTACCGCGGTTGGGCAAGCCGCCCACCAGCAGCTTGGGCAGCCCCTGCGCAAGCTCCTGGGCGCCCGGCAGGCGTGTTAGTAGCCAAAAGAGTTGAACTGGAGCGCCAGACAGCAACTGAAGAATGGGTGCGGTGTCGCCCAGCCACGAGCAGCTTCAGTCCCAGACGGTGGTCAAGATGGCCTCATTCGGGCTGCTGGTGACGGCATACATCAGGCAAGCGCCCCCGCTGTGCAGGCGGGAGTGGGTGCAGTGGCCGGGTAGCGGCGCCACCGAGCGTTTTGAATCGACGTCAACACCGCATCTTCCCCCTCTGCTGCAGCCTGAATTCCTCGCTCAACTTGCTGAACAAGTGGTCTCTGGGTGTCTATGGATTCAAATTCCCCTTCATGCTCACAACTTGTGAGTGCGCTAGCTATGAATTAAGTGCCGCCAAGGTGCATGCAGCTCAGTACCCAACCCAAAATCCTGGTGGCTGCCAGCAGCAGGTCGTCGGTTGCTGCCAGCAGCAATTTGGCGCTCCTTCCGTTGCGCTCCGCAACCCAACCCTCCCCACGTCGGCGCCCCCCTCCGTTTCCCCTCTGGCAGGCCACATGGCATTCAGCTTCCTGGCGCTGGCGCCCGTGGCGCTGCGCCAGCCGTGGCGCGTGCACCGGCGCACGCTGGAGAAGCAGTGGCAGGGGCTAGTGTGCATCGGCGCTTTCATGGCCATGAACATTGTGCTCAACAATGCCAGCCTGGTGGGAATCAGCCTGACGCTCAACCAAATCATCCGGTGCGCTTGCAGGCGCTGCGGAAAGTGGGTGCCGGGCGGGTGTGGCATGCGGTTACTGGTCCACATCACGAGTGCCAGCCGTGTCGGAATGGCAGGTTCATCACCCGTCGAGATTGTCATTGATAGCCGCACTGTGTACTTTTGGTGACATTGGCACATTAACAAACTTGAGCAGGCTTCCAACCCCCCGTTGCTCACTTGCCGGGTTGCCTCCCATGCCTCCTCCACCCCCGTGCAGCTCCGCCCTGCCTGTGGTCACCTGCTTCATCTCCATGGTTGTGGAGAAGAAATTCCCTAACCGGCAGGAGGTGGCATCGCTGGTGGTGCTGTCAGTCGGCGTGATGCTGGCGGTGTGGCAGGGCAGCCTGGCAGGCACGCCGTATGCCATCATGTTCTGTGTGGCCTCTGTCGTCTGCTGCGGCCTCATGATGTGCTTCAGCGGCAAGCTAATGAGGTGCGGGGCGGTCATGCAGCTAGCTGGGCACGCTAAGGTCAAGATGCCAGTGGGTTTGTGCATGCTGGCCAATTCCGCATGCTGATGTCAGCACGCCATGTGACCATGTCATGGACATGCAGCGTGAGCAGCACAGGGCCATGCTGCCCGCTGTTCTGCACTGGCTTTCGACGTGGCACCCAGTGCCTCTCGGAGCTGCCTGCCGGTCCCACAGCTCCGTCAACAAAACATGGTGTCCCTGTGTGTCTGCACCGGGTGCAGCGAGAAGCTCGATGTTGTGCGGCTCACATTCTACACCGCGCCTGTCAGCCTCGTCTTCCTCATCCTGCCTACGCTCTACTATGAGGTGCGGCACGGGTGGCGGGTGCAGCATGGGTTGGACGGTGCGGGGCGGAGCGGTTGGTGCGGGGCAGCACTGGGGCGGCACGGGCACGCACATTGCCTGCTGCAGAAGGCGTCTTGCTGAGCCGGATCTGCTCTAATCTACTCATGGGTCTTCTTGAGGAGAGCTGCTGAGTCACTTCGTGTGCAGCCTAGTCTGCCTGTGCGCCCACCACCTGCACCGCCCTGCCCACCCCCTGCCACCATCGCCGCCGTGCACTCCCTGCCCCAGAGTCGTGTGCTACAGCACCCATCATTTGCTCGGTCGTGCGCTGCCACCCCGCCGTGCAGTGTGCCGCTCATCCTGACTCGGCCCTGTACTGCCACTTGTGCTGCCGCCCTGCCTGCAGCGCGACGCGTTCCTGGCATACCTGCCCCATCACTACAATGGTGTCGCCTTCCTGCTGGCCGTCTCCTCTGTCAATGCTGTGGTCTACAACCTGGTGGGTGCATAGCGGCTGTGGTCATGCTGTGGTCATGAAGTGTCTCAAGTGTGCTTGGGTGCCAGGGGATGCAGCAATCAAGACTAGCCCGCGTGCTGTGTGGCATACAAGCGGGGGAACGGCGGTTCAGCGGAAGGGTGGCCGCCATCTGTGCCACTGATACAGTGAGCAGGGCAAGCCCGCGGCAGCTCTCTGGGGCACCACCATGTATGCACTCCAACGCCGGCACCTGCACTTCCACCCCACCCCTGCTGTGGCCCCCTGCAGGTACACAGCGCAATGATCAAAGCCTCGAGTGCCGTGACCACAACAGTGCTTGGGGAGGTGGGTGCTGCGCTGCTGCACATCAGGGCTGAGGCCCCCTGCTGTGCCGCTGCTTCTTTTCGCCATCTGGCACTGTGTCACTGGGCTTTGGCTGCTGGGCTTGCACATTCTGAGCGTTGTTGTTCTGTTGTACACGCTTAGCCAGGAGCCCCTGGACTTGGCTCCTGGGGCACAGCCAGGGAACCTAATGTGCGTGCGCTGTGTTGCTGGCTCTTGGCTGTCTGCAGATCAAGATTGTGGGCCTGCTCGTGCTGTCGGCGCTAGTACTAGGTGAGCACAGCGGGGAACCACAGCAGTGGGCTAGACGGGCACGTTCATGATGTGGGCAACATTCTACAGGGGAAGAACATGTGTCTGCATGAGCTTCCTCAGCCTGCAGCAGCAATGACAGTGGGCTGTCCCGTCTCGATCTGCTAGCGATTTCGAGCAACACTCTGCCTGTTTGCCGATGGCCTGCCTGCCTTCTTTGCAGGGGAGAGCAAGGAGTTCACGCTGAAGATGACGCTTGGGTGTGTCATGGCGTTGATAGGCTTCTGCATGTACAGGTGCGCAGGGCTGGGGTGGGCCTAGCACATCCGTGTCGTTTTCCGAGGACGAATGCAGGGAACACACGTTGTCCTCTTCCCCTTGTTCTGAAACAGGGACAGCTCTCCCTTGATGTTGCCGGTGCAGTGCTGCCATCCCGAGATCCTCAATGCCCGATTGTGCGCCCTGATCTCCCCTCATTTACCCTTTTCTAAGAATGACTTGTTAAATCAAACCTCCCTGCTTGTGCAGCCACACAAAGATTGTGAAGTTCCGGCAGGCGCTGGAGCCAGCTGTGATCCACATCAACCTGACAGCAGACGGCACAGCGATGCCCCAAGAAGACGTGGGCAGCCTGGCCGACCCGAAAACAGACGCCGCCAAGCAGGCGGTTGCGGTGGCAAAGCTGAGCGGCAAGCTCAGCGCCACAGCTGACAGCGCGTATGACAGACAGCGGCCAATGCTGGCGGTGATCAGGGTCTGAAGCCATCATCCTCAATGATACCGCCACACACTAACCGCCACACACTCATCGATTTGACTTGCTCACCACTTGCGCTCACTGATTTTTGACTTGTTCACTAGCTCTTTCTGGCTGCAAGCCACCTGGTAACGCACTCATTGGCAGTGACCCGCTGCCTTGCATGTCTGCCCCCCTTTTGCCGCTTCTCTGCCTGCTCTATGCTTTCGTGACGCATTCCCTACCTGCTGCCGTTTGTAGGGGCACATGTTGACCGGCCACATTGGCCACCGCACAGCTCTGTCTGCACATGTGCTGCAGCCCGCAACAGCCAAGCTACCCGGTCAGCATTTGGTGTCCAGCCTAAAACTCGCCCACCAACGGTGAGCTCCTCCCGCCACCTTTTGCGGCCACTTTCGTGTGTGCCAAGGTGGAAAAAGGCTAGAGTCCCCACTGCTGGAACTGACCTAGTGCTCTCCCTCTCCACCCCTCCCAGGGAAAGAGGGAACTGGCCACCTGCCAGGTGGCGGCGGGTTGGGAGTAGGTGGAGTGGCCAGGGCGTCATCGCGCGAAACGGTTTTAAAATCTCTTCAACTTTGCGGCTGCTGCCTTCAGGTTGAAGCAATCTGGTGTCGGACTGTGGACAGCGCCTTTGGGTGGCTCAGGCGCGACCGTGTCTGCACCCTACCCACCGGCGCGCCCTGACATAGCGGGCGAGTACCGGGTCCTATCGGTGACCTGCTGCAAAGCGACGGCAGCGGCGGCGGTGGCGGCGGCTGGTGCACTGCTGACTCAGCGTCCGGCACGGTGCGGCAGCAGGAGCCTTGCGGCAGCGGCAGACGAGAGTTTGGCACCAGGCATGATCTGTGGCAGTGGACGGAGGAGGATTTGAGCTGGTGAGTGCCTGCCAGCCCGCAAGCAAGCATAGCTCTGGATGGCTTGCCGCCTGCAAGGTCGGTTCTGGGGATGGGCTCGCCGCCTGCAAGGCCTCGGGGCGGGGAGGGCCGGCAGTTCTGCCGTGGTTGCAACTACCTCCCTTTCGGAGTGGATCACTGAACAGGCGGAGAACTTTTCTTGGGGGTGCAGAAACAGTGTGCAGGGGTTGTCAAGGTTGGGGCTGCCACTTCGGCTTCCCGGCCTCTGAGCCTGCCTGTGCTTGGCCCGCCGCAGACGCTGCCTCCATCAAGCAGAAACCTGCTCTCTTCTTAACTTATTGCAGCGAGCTTTGCACGAATCAACCATTTAGTTTGTGTGTGCGTGTTTGTGAATGCGCGCCCATGCAGTTTTGCAGGATGCAGCAGGATCTAGCAGAGGCGGGGGGGACAATTCGTGACCTCCAGGAGGAGATGGCGGTAACGGACAAGGCGCACAGCAAGCAGGTGCGGCAGGGACGGATGTCGTGGGCGCAGCGTGGGACTAATAGCGCATGCTACAAGCTCGTGTGAACTGGGGCCCTCGGCCGTGGTGCAAAGCGCTGAATGCAACACCTTTGTTTCCCTGCCAACGGCGTGGCACAGCCCTCCGCCCGCTGCGCTTTGCCCGGCCTCCCATTGTTGAGCAGTCATCCCAATTACTGTTGAGCCAGCAGGAACCCTATGGGGTGGCGCCTAGTGTGGTCAGTGTACAGGACCGTACCCCCGCCCTCTATTGACATGCCGTGCTGTTGCAGGTTGGGGCTCTGCAGGCCCAACTGGGGGAAGCAGGGGCTGCCAACATGGCGATGCGGACTGCCATGTCAAGTGCCGACACATCGCACACCGAACAGGTGAGGTAACTGTGTCGTCACAGTGCTGTTGCGGCTCGGCTGCTCGTGCGCTCGCTCGCGCTTGCGATCGCCGTGCAAGGACCTCCAACAGTCCCGGAGCGGGAAGCTGGCGAGCTTGTGCTGTGTGCTTTGTCTCCTGTGCTGTGGGCTGTGGGCTGTGGGGTGTGTGCTCTGCGCTCCGTGCTCTGTGCTCTGCAGCCTGCTGTCGTGCCGCCCTTGACAAGTGCCACCAGGGTAGATGACACTGCAGCAGGTTGGCCGCCTAGGGAAGGGGGGCGGCTGGCCCGCGCTCTGGTACGCACACAGCACTTGCATGCTGTGCGCAGTCTGGCGCTGACCCCAGGTCGGTCGCCGGCCCGCCGCACTGCCGCAGGTGCTAGCGCTACAGGCGCAGCTGGCAGAAGCCAAGCTGGGCAGCGATGCGCTGCAGTCAGGCATGCAAGACTCAACAGCTTATCAAAGCCAGCAGGCAAGCTGCACACTGCATGCGGCCCCGGATGTGGCACACCCAGAGGGGTGTGGAAGCCTGCCTGAGGTCATGGCGGGCTGGTGGCATTTGGCGGGCTGCCTAGCGGGTGGTGGGACAACATAGCAAGTCGGAGGAAGAGGGCAGAGAGGGCGGAGCGGAGCAGAGCGAAGCGCAGCAAGGCCGGCGGGGCAGGGCAGGTCCCATGCTTTTGGCCACCCAAACTGGGAGCGTGTCCATCAACAGACAGCAACATTTGCTCCGTGCCTCTTGCGATGCGCAGCCTTCCTGGGAACTAGCCTGCCACCGGTGTTCTTCTCTGCAGGCCCTGCGTCCCTGCCTCGGTGAATGGCGCAATGTCCTGTTCTTCTTCTCACCTCGACCCGCTGACGCAGGTGCAAGCCCTGCGGCAGCAGCTGGAGCGGGCGGGTGTAGCCAGCCTGGAGTTTCAGACGGGCAGGGTGGCGGCGGAGGAGGAGGTGTCCCAGCTGCAGAATCAGCTGAGCGACGCCGGGGAAGCTACACGGCAGCTGGCAGGCGCGATGGCGGCATCTGATGCTGCGCACAGCAAGCAGGTGGCTGCGCTGCAGACGCAGCTGGCAGATGTAGGAGCAGCCAGCTTGGACCTGCAGGCGGGCATTGTGGCAGCTGATGCGGCACGGAACCTGCAGGTCTGTTGGGCGGACGGAGGTGGTGCTTGGGCCGCTGTCGAGCCAGGCAGGCGCACATGCCTGCAGCCGTGCCGCTGCCTGTGCCCGTACCAGGGCTTGTCCTGTGCCTGCGCCTGCAACCGTGCCTGGGCCAGGTGCGGGCCACTCACACACTCTGTCTGCCTTGCGTGCCTGTTGCGCTGACCTCTGCATCTGGCCTGCGTAGGTGCGGCATGGGGGCACCCACCCTTGGGTGCATGCAGCAAGCGTTGCGTAGGTGGCTGGCATGCAGAGCGACATGCATGCCAGCCTGAATCAGCGTGCATGCATGCGTGGTAGAGTGCCGAGGCCCCTCTCAGGTTGGCCCCTACTCTAGTAAAGTAATAAGTACTTCATCACTGGTTGCTGAGAAGACCCCCTGCCACTTCTGTGTCTCTACCCTGGTGCGTGCAAGCAGGTGGCCGCCATGCAGCGGCAGCTGACAGAGGCGGGTGATGCCAGCAGGCGGCTGCAGGCCGGAATCGGCGCAGCCGACGAGGCGCGCAACCGGCAGGTGCACTCTGGGGATGGGGGGTTGCGGGGGCACCTGGAGTGGTGATGCAGGGGTGGGGTTTCAGGGACAGTTGAGGGGATCAGCGAGAGGGGTCCAGGGGGGACGATCCAGCAGGGCTCAGAGGTGAGGTTTTACTTTGAGGATTCCTGGGCAAAATCACGCTGACAGGATGCTGACGTGGATGCCCGCATGATCTCCTACCTACATTGCTCCGTCCTGTGATCAGCGCTGTACAGGCTAGCGCTCCCTGAGTCTCACATTGTTCTGTTTGTGCTGAGCCTGCTGCGTGCCCACGCCGCGCCGCGCTGCGCAGATGAGGGAGCTCCAGCGCCAGCTGGCAGAGGCCGGGGCCACCAATATCTCCCTCCAAGAGGGCGCTTTTGCCACCCAATTGGGGGACAGGCAGTGCAGCGGCGCTGGTGGCAGCCAGCAGGCGGCGGGGCGGGTGGGCCAGCCCAGCACAGAGCTCAGCCCAATGGGATCATCTGGCCCTAAGACGCCTGTCACCCCAGCCGCAGCCGCGGACGCACAGCCCAGCCACAGCAGCACCAGCGGGGAGAGTGGCGAGGTGGGATGCCGGGCTGGGCTGCCAGGGCGGGTGGGGTGGCGTGTGCGAGCGAGGTGTGGCGGTGCCGAAACGCCAGTGCATTTTTAAAGCGGCTCTGCGGTTGCCCCCGGTGCTTGCCTCCTGCGGCGCAGCCGGCGTGCATGCAGTCACACTCCCACGCACTCACCCAAACCGTTCTGTGTAGCACGCACGCCGCGTGTGCGGTATGGGGGACTTGCCCCCGCCGCTGGCCAGCAGGGATGCCTGCAGAGCTGCACTGGCCACCAACCAACAGGAACACACGGGAGTGAAATGAACTCAATGAACTTCAATGAACGTGAAAGAACTTTACTAAACTTGAAATGAACTTGAACTTCATTGAACTTCATTCATTCACCCCCACACATTGTCCTCCTCTTGTAGAGCTCCGGGAGCCAGCATGCCGAGTTTCTAGGGGATCTATTGAGCCGCCTGGTTGAGGACCCGCAGGCCAGCCTGATTGACGGGCGGAGAATCAGCTGGTGCACGCGTCCCGACGGCAGCAGGGTGCTGCTGGGAGAGGGGGGCTTCAGCCAGGTGCGAGCAAGCAGGGTGGCACGGCGTGCGTGCTGTGGTCGTGCACGGCAGCTGCCCATGCACATGCCCAGCAGGCTTACCGAGGGTGTGCGGCTGCATGCCGACGTCTCCCCGTCCTCCTGTGCTGCTCCCAAGTTCAATCAAAACTCGTGTTTCGGAATCCTGGGGGCCTTCCCGTCACCCCCCCCCCCCCCCCCACCTACCCACATTCCTCCCAGCAGGTCTTCCGTGTGCTGCTGGATGGGGTGCAGCCGCACGCCGCCAAGGTGCTGCCCCTGGGGGAGGGGGCAGAGGCGGAGGAGCTGTTTGTGCGGGAGGCTGCCCTGCTGAAGCAGCTGCGCCACCGCAACATCGTAGGTAAGCGAGTGAGCGGGCGCAGTGGCTCGTAAGACAGAGCTGCCTTCAGAGGCTGGCTAAGCTGTAGCGGGAGCTGCAATCCCTGCTTGGGAAGCTTCTGGAGGGTTGGGGCCTGGCGGAAACAGCCTGGCAGGGCGGGAGAGCGGCGGTTCTGCAGGACGGGGGGATTGGGGTCGGTAGGGTAGCTAAACCCACGTGGCCCTCCCACTGGGGCGCATGTGTCTTGCGAGCCATGAACACCTTGCGCATCACAGTGTTGCAAGCAGCAAGCTGTGCATTCCGTGCCGCCCTGGGCTGCACGTGCGCAGGCTTCAGCGGCGTGAGCGTCACTGAAGACCCTCACGACGGCGTCATCCTCATGGTAAGTCTGTGCAGATTTCTCGTGATTGCGGGCAGCTTCCAGTCCGCTTGCACTCCCAAGTGGCGAGCAGGCGGCCACGTTCGCTTGCTTCTTGCCTTACCTCTCGCCCACCTGAGTCCCCGTCGGCTGGCTCCCCCTGCGTGCCTGCTGGTGTGCCCTGGCTTCGTTTCCTCTTTGTTACCTCCGCATTTTAAGCCCCGCCAACTCGTGTTTTTCTTCCTGGTTCTTCTCCCCATCTGCCTGCCCCCTTACGGAGCAGGAACTTATGGAGGGAGGCGACCTCCACTCCCGCCTGCAGCAGCGCACCAAGGCGGGCGAGCGGCTGTTTGGGTGGCGGTGCCGCGGGCGCGCAGTGGCGCTGGACGTTGCTCGAGCCCTGCACTACCTGCACAGGTGCGGACAGTCCAAGCCCTCCCAGCTGTTTAGCGCTGTGGCGCAGGCAGGCAGAGTTGGGGCGTGCACGGGCGCGTGTGTATCGTGCCTCCGCATGCCTGCATGCTTCTGCCTGCAGCACGCCCTGCCTGCTCCTGCTGCCCCCGCCGCGGCCGGGGGCTGTGTGCCCAGCGGGAATGGACAGCAGGGACAGCACAGGGTGCCAGGCATGGCTGCAGCAGGGCTGCACCTGTTCCAAAAGGGGTTGGCTGATGCGCCAACTTGAAGGCGAACTCACATACAATTTCTCAGAACACCAGTCGGCCAGTGCGACATGCATCAGTTAGGGGAGGCAATCCCGCACACCCGCCACCCACCTCATATCGTCACTCCCAGTCACACACATCGTGCGCCCATCCCCCCCAAAACCCCTGCTGCAGCTCCCACCTCACACATTTTGATCTCAAGGTAAGGTGGGCAGGGAGGCAACCCCCGGAGCCGAGCAGGCACCCACTGTGTGCCTTGCCAATGGGGTTGGGTGCACTCAGTGGCTGGGCAGGGTGTCGTGCCCATGCTCTTAGGAGGGTTGCGCAAGGTTCCTGCGTGCCCTGGGCCAAGCCGCTCTGGTGCTAGTGGCAAGCTTAAGCTTCCCGGCGGCCTCTCCCCAATCCCCTTAATCCTTGGGCCCGAACCCCCGCAAAACCCCTGGCCAATGCGTATCCCTTCAGTCCTCCAATGTGCTGCTGACGCGGGAGCTGTGCTCCAAACTGGCGGACGTCGGATTCACAAAGTGAGACTCACTGACTTGCTAGTAAATACTAGTGACTGAGACGTAGTGACGTACTAGTAACTGTCTCCAAGCTAGGGCTGTGGTGCAGGCCAGGGGCGGCCGTTCCACTCGTCAGGGGCAGCTAGTTTCCGGGCATGCGATGTATCTTGCTTGCCTTCACCGTGCCAGGTGCAATGCTGGGTGGGCTGGGCCCAACCGTAGGCGTGTGCTGCACGTGTGCCGGTGTGGGCGCAGCTGTGCGCCATGCGTGCAGTCATCGTGGGCGGGGCCGAGCCTTCCACCGTGCCTCTGGCATGGCTGGCAATACTGCTTGTAACCCCGATACTGTTGCCTTGTAATGATGCTCACTTGCTCTCCAACTGTGCGGTGCAGGCCGCTGCAAGGCTCACGCCACTCCATGACCGAGGGACGGCTCGGCACCTTCAACTACGTAAGGCACTGTCATGTCTAGAGTGCAGTGCCATGGGCAAAGGCCTGGGTGTGGGTGCCAGGCTGGCTGGCACAATTGGGCAGGGTGGGGCTATGCGCCTTCCAGCGCCAGTGTCGGAGGCTACAGGCCCTGTTCTCTGCTTGCATGCTCAACGGCCAGCCAGCCAGTGAGCCAGCCAGTCAGCCAGCCGGCACTGCTGTGGCGTGAAACCTGCTCGTGCTCAGCATACGCCCATTGCACAAGTCCCCCCCGCTACTGGATATCATCTGCCCTTCAGCATAACTAGATGTTATCAAGCCTGTTACATGCACATGTGTCCCCCCCCCCGCTGCAGATGGCGCCAGAGCTGCTGCTGGGCTCCCTCTGCACGTCGGCGGTCGACCTCTGGTCCTTTGGGGTGCTCCTGTGGGAAATCTGCACAGGTGTGCAAGCACAACTGCCGACCGCGAGGGGCGGGCCACTGGCTGCTGAGGGGCGCTGGTGTGGGGGGGAAAGAAGGAAAACCGGAACATGGTTTTGCCCGATGCGGTCTCACATTGGGAACGCATAAGTGTGTGCTGGCACGCCCAACCTGGTTGTGTGTTGTCTAATAGGGCAGGCATGCCCGCTGACCAATCACTCGTGCTGCCTGCCTGCCAGCACTGCCTGCCCAGCGGGCACCCCACTCAGGATGGCCTCCCAACGCTTCACCAAAGGCGAACGGCAGGGTCCGTGGGTCAGTGCATGCCCCTGACAGACATGCAACTGCCACCTCGCCGACTTGCTGCAGGGGAGCACCCGGCGCGCGGGCGCTGCCGGCCGCTGCGCGTGCCCGAGGAGGCGCCCCAGGAAGTGGCCGACCTGTATCAAGAGTGCCTGGATACCGAGCCCGCGCGCCGCCCCACCGCCACCCAGCTGGTGCAGCGCCTCTCCAGGCTGCAGCAGCCGGCGGCGGCGGCGGCTGGCACAGGTGCAGCGGCAGCGGCTGGCGGGGCAGCTGTGCCTACGATGGCGGGGCAGCCGTCTGCGCCAGATGTGCCCACGGCTGAGCCGCCGTTTGCGCCAGATGTGCCCACGGCTGAGCCGCCGTTTGCGCCAGCTGTGCCCACGCCTGAGCAGCCGTCTGCGCCAGCTGTGCCCACGCCTGAGCCGCCATGTGCACCGTAGCAGGAGCAACATGCTTTGAAGTGTTGCCTAGCCACTTCACATGATTGCCAATGTGCCTGCTGGCCCCTGCTGTGCTTTCTTGCCCAGTCACTTGTCAGCTTCGCTTGCTACGTTCCTGCTGGCTCGGAAACCACCCGACCCAAGGAGTGTGCTTTGTGTTGTTGCCTAGTTACTTTTCACCGTTCGTTTCTTCCTTCGATGCTTGTCAGCTGCACTCTGCTGTGCCCAACAGATTCCCATGCTCTGCCCGCCCACATCTGCCTGTTCTTTCTCTCCCAGTACTGTTTGTTTGTCGCACTGCAGGGCGGTGTGCAGAACACCCAGTGGACACTTTTCATCACCATGGAAATTGTGACATGCATGTGGCACCGGTGGGCAGGCAAATCTTCACGCAGCAGCACCGGCCAGTTGGGGCGCTGTCACCGCCACCCAGTGGTGCTTTTTCAGGCCACAGATAGAGCTAACAGTCGCTGAGTGACATGCACGGGCAGCACAATCCCCATCCCCTGCTGCGCGCGCGCCAGGCTGAGCACAGCAGCCTGCAGCTGCCACTGCTCCTCAGCCGGCAGTCGCGCCACCAGGCACCCCGCCTCGTGTTCTGACCGGGCCAGCACCGCCGGCAGCGCATTGCCCAGGCCCGGGCAAGGGGCAGGCACCAGCTGCCACTCGTTATCTGCCAGCGCCCAGCGGGCAACGACGTCGGCAAACAGGGAGTGGCTGGCTGGAGGTGCCTGGGCCAGCGTGCGCAGGGCGGGGGCTGCCTGCTGTCCTGGCGCTGTCAGCAGCAGTCGCACAGCCTGCAGCTTTTCCGCGTGCAGAGCTGCTGCCAGGGGTGTGCGTCCAAGGTTGTCCTCGATAAAGGCTGCCTCGGGAGCTGCCTTGAGAAGCTGCCTGGCGATGTGCAAACCACACTCGTCATGCCGCCGGATGGCGCAGTGAAGGGCGGTGGCGCCATCGGTGGCCGTCCTGACCATTGCCGCCTCCGGGGCCGCCTCCAGCAACAGCTGCACCACCTCCACGCTTCCGCCGTCAGCGGCTGCCACAAGCAGCGGCACCTTGCTGTCCTGGGCTTTGGCCATGGCGGTAGGGGGCGCCGCTTCCAGCAGCAGCCTCAGGACTTCTGCCTCCCCCACCATAGCTGCATAGTGTATGGGCAGATAACCATGGTCTTCCCCGATGCAAGCCGCCGCAGGCTGCACTCGGAGCAGCAGCTGCACGGCTGCCAGTTTTCCGAATGTAACCGCGTCATGCAGAGGCGTAAACCCTGCTCTGTCTGCTGCTGTGGCCAGTGCTGGGTTGTCTGCCAGCAGGCGCCGCATCTCTGCCAGGTCACCCTTTATAACCGCCCAGCGGAAGGGCAGGCACATCCTGCAACACGTTGGCGTAAAATGAGAGCAAGCTTGTCAAGGGGTTCGAGTGCAGGCAGCCCTTAATGTTGGTCACAAATGCAAGCACACGAGGCAGTGGAGTGGGGGAGGGGCGGGGGGGAGCGGCAGCGTGCAGCAGGCTCGCTCAGCCTGCAAGCATGGCTCCCATTATCGAGGCGCCCGAAGTGGCCCCGTGCCAACTCACCTGAGACTCTTTGAGGCCTTGACGAGGCTTGGGGGGGCCTAGGACAAAGCAGGCGCGCGCGAGGTCGGCCGGTTTTAACCGATGCCAATCCACGCCATGCATGCACACCGTGCGCTCCAGTTGCCCAATCAGATGAGCCAACGCGCGGCGGGAGGGTTTGGCCGTGGCCGATGACCTGGCAGGCGCGGCCGCCCTCTTCTCCTCTCTGCGGAAGCCCACTTGTCGTCTGAACCAACCAATTGTGTTGCCTCGCCAACACGCACACATATCCCTCTGCCTTGTTGCACCCCTCTCTGTCAACCGCCTTCAAGTTGCCGCCTCCTCGCTGCGCACCAGATGGCTGCCATGGAGGCACCACAAATCATGGTGCAGCTTGTCGACTGCGATGTGGATGGCCTGCAGCTCCCCGCCCATGTTGCCCAGGCGCTGGCGCCGGAGGCGGCCTCGCTGCTGTCGCACCACCGCTTCGCTTTCGCCGCCGCCCCTCGCACCCTGCCTTATCCTGCGCTGCCGCGTGACGTGATCCGCAGCCAGAAGCAGCTGTCGACGTTTGTATCTGTGCTGGCGCCCCGCCTGGACAGCAGCGGGGAGTCCATCCGCCGCCACCAGCAGCAGGGCCGCCACCGCTTCAAGAGCATGTGGTGCGAGCTCACAACCGCGGTCGGAGGCGGCTTTGTGCTCCACAACTTCAAGCCCTGGCTGCGCCGAGGTCAGCAGCCAGGATTGGGCCGGGCACTGGGTAACTGGGCTGTTCTGCCCATGTTGTGCGCAAGCACAGGCCTCCGGCAGCTTGCCAAATGCATGCACCTACTGTGCTTGCCTTGGCAGCATCGGATGTTTTCATTGATGCAGTGGTGCCAGTGGTGCCAGTGGCGCTAGTGCGTGCTAGTGTGTGCCGCCTGTAGTGCTCGTCATGTCTCCCTCCGAATGAGCGCGTGTGACCCGGGTGCCCACCTGCCCGCCTGCTTGCATGCACTGCTTGCATGCGTACACCCATCCGTACTGCGTGCTGACATCCCTCTGTGCTGGCATCCCTCTGGGCTGCCACAGTCAAGGCCCGCGTGGGCGACCTGGTGCTGCTGACACGGGCGGCAACCACTGGCGGCACGGAGCACCCGGCGTTCTTGCACTACAGCCAGTACATGCGAGAGGTCAAGCAGGTGGGCGGGCGGGTCGGGGGGTGGGCGGCGGCATGGCACGGCACGGCATGGCATGGCGGGAGGAGAGCAGGCATTCTTCTCTGGGAGGCATGCGCAAAGCGTGGCATGGCACGGCATGGCACAGTTTGCATGAGCGGGTGTCCCCGCAGGTTTGGCCAGCCACCCCACCACGCCACCACACTGCTGCCCTGGCCCTTCCGCGGCCGTGCGTGCGCCCCGCAGCATGCTGCCTCCTTCAGTTGCGCATGCACCCCACCACCTCTCCTGCCTCCCCCAGTTGCTGCTGCTGCCGCCGCTGCCCCCCACGCCTCTGCTGCCATACAATGCCCCTGCTGCAGCTGCTGGTGATGGCAGCCTGCACCACGCGGCCGGCGGCAGGCAGCGCGCGCAGCAGGGGCAGGTGGCCGCTGCCGGTGGAGCTGACAGGCAAAGTGCTGGGTCTGGTGGAAGACTTGGTTGAGGAGATGACCCGCAGGGGAGACCTGCTGCCGGTGCTGCATCACCCTGCCGCCAGCTAAGCGGGCCCTGGTGAGCCCCAACCCCCGTCACCACCCGTGCAGCGCCCGCTGGTGAGCCACCCTGTTGCCAGGCTGTGCACCAGCAGGTGAGCCTGTCCCAGCTCTGAGCGTGCGGTGTGTGCATGGGTGGACGGGCTGCTGGCGCAGCAAGTAGGCCTGCAGTCGACTGGCGGCATCCAGTTCTGTCCAGGCAATATCACACGCCCACCTTCTTTCCTGCCATCACATGTTTTGTACCTTGATGCCCGCTACCCCCTTGACCAGTGTCCCTTGCACATTTAAAACTTCCCCGATCCTTGTTCATCAAGTTTCTCAGATTATTGTAATCAATGCTAGTTTTCAACTGTTGTGTACGATTTACCTTTGATAAAGCAAATGCCCCGCGCGCGCTTCTCAGGCATGCATTTGATTTTGAAAGTGTCGTTTCCCTGATTCTCTGCGCACGCTGTTACGTTGTGGAACGACCACGCAGCTTGCGCTCCCACACACAGAGCGCAGCAGCAGGTGCTGAGCTGGTCAGCCCCTTTGCTTGCAGCGGCAGCGGTGCAACTTGCACCGGGGTTACACCCCAGCCAGCGGCTCCAATGCGGCAGGCAACCAGGCTACTGAGCTTATGGGGCGGGCTGGAAGCAAGCTGTTGCTGGCACGCTGCATGCTGTGGGTGCCATACGTGTTGCTGCACACTATGGGTGCCATACGTGTAGCTGCTTGTGACATTGTATTTGTTGCAGGAAAAAATCCCAGTGTGCATGCTTCCAAGTGTATTTGCACGACATTCTCACTATAGGGCAAAGTCAAGCCAGACGGTGCAAAGTGCCACGAAAGGTTGGGAGAGGCACGCAGGAGGCAGTCGAGGGGTTAGCCGCCACCTGGCGCTTCAGCTACAGAGGGCGCTTTGCAAGGGGAGGGCGCCTTGGGGAGGAAAGAAGTGTGTGCTTAAATTGAGCAGCCGGTCAAAGGGACGGTGCCTGGAGGTGGGTTGGGAGGGGAAAACGAATTGAGCCGGGCTATAACGTCGCAGAATGCAAACCATGGCGCAGCTTGCGTGCACTCATCAACAAGAAGGGGAGGGCAAGTGGGGGGGGCCATGCAGGTCTAGAGCGGGAGTGGCAAGAGTGATAGAAAAAAGTGTGGCACAGTTCTGCGCCAGCATGCTGCACAGTCGAGCATGTGGCGGAGTGCGCGCCAGCGCATGACAGCTGGCAGCTTGGGTGAAGCGAGGGCAATGTGGCTGAAGAGTGGCATGCGCACGCCACGCATGCGTCAGGAGGGCAGGTGGCGCTTGGCACATGTGGGTGAGCAGCGGGGATGAGGAGGGCAGTGTATTGCACTGGCAGCCTGAGTGGCTGGATTATGAGGACGAGACTGGGGCTTCATGCGGCGTGGTGAGGAAGTGTGGATGGAGCAGGTCACTGGAGCGGTGAGTGAAGCGAGGCTCGAGAGGTGGACGGTGGGAAAAGCGTGGGTAAGTGAGGGGTGTGTGTGCTAGGGGAGGGGTGCGGAGGGAAGAGAGGCGACAGTGGTTTGAGGAGGGTGAAAGGGGAAGAGAAACCATCGCGATAGCAGGGGCAGCAAGTAAAGGGTAAGCATACCCCCCCAGGAGATCAGTCTAGGTAAGGTCGAAGGGGTGAGGTAATGTAAAGGGTGAAGTATGATGAAGAGTGATGAAGGGCTTTGCAGGGGAGGGACAGGCAGGCAGAGACCGACTACGGTCGCTGTGCTGGCAGGCGGCCAGAGGTGAGCCAGTAGGGGTTTGCATGAGAGAGGACACGGTTTGCAGCTTGAGGAGTGGGTTGAGTCTGGGGGTGAAAGAAGGCCGTGTCTGGGGGTGAAAGAAGGCAGGGTGAGTGACTGCAGCTGTCAGGGTCGGCGAGTGCAGGTCACGGGTGGTGGGATGTGCCGGCAGCAGCCGGGCACGGGCGGCAAGCGGTGCCTCAGCGGCAGGCCCGCAGCTGCCTCAGCGGCGGAAGATCGAACACGCGGGGTCGTCGTCACCAGCGCGGCCATCACTGAAGGGGGGACACGTGGAGGGGGGGGGGGGGGGGGGCGGGTGTTGGGGAGGCAGCGGACCCGGGAGGTAGCATGGCAGCTTCTTGGCACAAGCAATCATCAATGGCGGCAAGGCCGGGTGTTTGCAGGGCGGAGGGGGCGAGGGAGAGGATGAGGGGGTGCGTGCCGAGGGGAGCAGGGGCGGGGGCCTTGGGCAGGGACTGCACTCCATTCACCCCCTGCTCAAACAAACCAGAACACCAAATACAGTCAACCCTTCACCGGTTGCTGTACCGCTCTATTATTCCGTGCAGTTCAAGAATGAGGCTCAAGCGTGCACACGGCAAGCACAAGCGGAGCAAAAACCAAAGCCGGACCCCCAACCTCCCCACGGGCAGCGGCCTGTCCATTGGAAGCGTCACCGGCTCACCAATTATTGTCGTAGCCCGCCAAGCAGCTGGCTGCCGTTTCTGGGCCCGCCCGGCGGCAAATGCTGAGCACAGCCTGGTTGCCTCTGGTGGAGAAGAAGCGACGGATGGTGATACCCGAACCGACGTGGGTGTACGCCTGGCCGACTGCAGGGCGGGAAGTGTGCCGGTGTGGGGTCGGGGGTTGTGAGGAAGCAAGCTTGCTTAAAGAAGGTCGATTGGTGACAGGCGAGAGAACGCGGCAAACCGAGCATTGGTTGGAGCCTTTAACTGCCTGTCCATTGCAGCTCAAGGCTGGTTGCTGGCGCATGGTTTGATGTTTTGAACTATTCGACCACTAGGGGAGTGGCCACAGGCACCCTGCTGCCTGCACGGGCATGCTGCGATTGGCGCACACACATGGGCGGCAGGAGCCTGCGGCGGTCGCCCTGCCAGCGGCCGCACAGGGATGGAACCTTTGTCCTTTGTTTGTTATGGCTTGCCTGAAATCGCAGCACGCCAGGTGGTGGGGGCTGGGTCGTACTGCCCAGCTGTGGGCGCCTGCAGGCAGTGCAGTGTGCATGTGAGGGGAGGTCTGAGGCGACTTGGTGCCAATTTGCCAGGCCCGTGCCTCGCCAGTACTGCTGGGTTGCAGCGCCATCCAGCACGCTTCGCTCGGCAGCACGCCGCTGCTGCCCATTCCCCTGCTCAAGCAGCGCACGGACGGCAAGCATTCAGCCGTTATAGCGCCGAAGCCATCCACGTGACAGAGCGGGAGACGAGGCACGACAAAGCATGTGCCACGGTGACCCCCTAAGTGGCAGGTGTGTCAAGCATATAGATGCCAGGGCTGACTCAGCGTGGGACTCAGAAGTCGCAAGCAGCATTCACAGAGCGGCACTACAGCCAGCATGACAACGAATATGCCAGCATGGCAGAGGGCCAACTGCCCACCTGGTAGACGTGCAGCCTGTTGGCCATCCCATCAGCGATCCCCGCATCCCCCAAGATCTTCAGGCGGAACGAGAGGAAGAGCGGGAAAATGGCCGGCGCCCAGGTGGGGGTGATGCGCACCACGCCCTGCGCGGCAACACGGTGTGTAGGCTGTGAGTAGGTGATATGCCATGTGGTCGCCTGGCAGGCATGAGGCAAGATTGTTGCGCACAGCGCTGCCCCAAGTGTGGCAGACGCGGTGGCGGGTGGCTGAGCAAGCAGGCGCCAGGGTGACCGCGCAGGCGGGTGGGCAGGGGTGAGCGGGCGCGTTTGGCCCCTCCCTGCCCACCATCCTTCCAAAGCCATCTGCCCCGCTGTGATCACGCAATGGGGTGCTTCTCCGCCCCTCCCTGTTGCCCACAAGCATCCTCTTTGGGCTCCTCACCAGTTTGAAGAGTTCCTGGCCCCCCAAACTGAAGTTCAGGGTGCGCCCCGCCAGCAGGTTGGTGCCATTGAGCTGCAGCGTCGAGTGCCAGCCCAGCTGCCAGGTGTGGGGCGCGTTGGGGCAGCGGTTCATGCAGCAGTAGCCCATCTGGACCACACCGGGGACGGTTGCAAGGCATGCACAGCAGGATCGTCAGGCCGGGGAGGGGGGTCAACACAATCGAGTTGGCGCTTTAACCAACGCAGGTACAATACTGCACAGGCAGCGAGCAGCTGCGGTTGCTCCAAGTGGCACACTGGCTGTGCCTCTGGCGGGACCCAGCACCATGCGACAGCAGCAGCGGCACAACAGCACCGGCAGGAGTGCAGGCTGTGTGCACGCCAGGCGCCGCGAGAGCAGGCAGGGCACCCAGCCCTGCAAGCTCGGGCAGGCATGGGGAGCTAGGAAGAAGCAACCCGCAGCGCACCTGGCATGAGTCGTCCAAGTACCTGCAGGTAGGGTGGCAAGCAGGGGCAGCAACAGGGTTGGATTCCGGGAAGGCCCGAGGAGAGGCAAGCTTAGCGGTAAGAGCCACGGGGTACACACTTGCCAGCCCCACCTCAGATAAGACCCCTCCAGGCATTTAAACGCAGAGCTCAGCCCACTCACTCATCAAACACGCCGCTGGGGGTGAAGCCGCCGGCGTGCCCCAGGAACAGGTTGTGCCCCAGCTCATGAGAGATGGCCTGCAGCGGGGGGAGAGCCCAGTGCTCTTTCCACTGTGAAAAAAGTGAAATGCGTGTCTTCTGGCCGCCCCCTTGCCGGCCCCTGCCCGGCCCCTCATTGGCTGTTGTTCCGTCAAGCCCCGCCAGTGAACCGTCGACAATCACAGCTGCCCTTGACAGGTGAATTGGAGGAGGAAGGAGGCGGCCGCTCGGCTGACCGGCGCACCGCGACGCTGCTTCAGTGAAACACCCGCTAAGCTGAAAAAATCACAGACATGTTTGCCCACCTGAGCAGAGGTCATAAAGTTGCCGCCAATCCACGCGCGGCAGTCAAAGCTGCCATCGCAGCCCACGTACGCAATGCCCACAAAGTTGCAGGGGCCGATGGGCATCAGGAAAACCCTGCGGGGCGGCCAGCAAGTCAGGCAGCGCGCTGGGCGGCACGCAAGGGGGCACGGCACGCAAGGGGACAGCGCAGCCGGGCGCCGGAGCGCTGCCACCGTGCAGTGCTGTGCTGAGCCGAGGCACTGCAGCGTGGCAAACGCAGCTGCTGAACCAGCTGGCTGCATCTGTGGCAGCACACACTGCCCTCTGCCCCCGTGACAGGCACTTGATGGGCGGTTGCAGCCCCAGTGGCCGCCACTGCCTGCAGTGGACGTCCACTCCTCTCCAAGCAACCCAGGGCTGCCCCCTCTGCACCCCTCTGCACCCTCATTTCTGGCGCCCCACCCCCCCCTGCACTGCAAGGCTGGCCGCTCTGCCCTCACTTGTAGTCAAAGGAGTCGACGTCGATGTTGCGTGCCACCAGCGCTGCTTCCGCAGCATCTGCCACCCCATTGAAATCCTGCGGGGGCCACGAGGTGTGTGGTAGTGCATGGGTATGCTTGCTGGTACATGCAGGCAGGCAGGGCGGGTGCATGGGTTGCGGCAGCCGTGCCAGCCACACGGCTGACCGGCGCGGCATGGAGGGCGAGTGGCATGCACTGTTCCCCCGGCTGGCGCTGTCAGCCTGCCCCCTTGGGCAAACGCACATCATACTCGCAGGTGGCATTGATGTTCCACGCCACGCCGTTGCTGCAGGGTGTGGGCGGGTGGGAACGCAAAGGCTTGAGGACGTAGGCAGGAGGAGGGAGCGGCATGCGGGCGGGAGCAGTGGGCGGGTGGGAGCGGCTGGCGAGAGGGAGTATCGCACTTGTCAGGACCATAGGAGCGTGGGGCACAGGAAGCCTGATGGGACCATAGGGGCGTGGGGCACAGGAAGCCTGATGGGACCATAGGGGCGTGGGGCAC